>VXAY01002924.1:234312-494353 GCA_013399855.1 Oxyruncus cristatus
TCACCTCCAGGAGGAAGACAGACAAGTCAACTTCTGCATGTGAAGAAGGAGGCAAAACCTGTGAGATGGAGAGACAGGACAGTACACCTTAGAGATGGCAGAATAAAAATGTTGCTTTAAGATTTGAAAAGCAAAACAGATGAAATAAGCAGGTTTATTCTAACAGCAAGTGATGTTGCTTTGATTAAACTCTGCGAAGAGTACACCAATATCTTGTTAGGAAATGCTTGCATTTTTCAAGTGGGAAACAAAGTTTCATCTTCTTTAATTATGATGGAGATTAAGAGCTTTCCAACCAGCAACATCTTAGGAGAATTCCAGAAATTGTGATGTGTGCTGTCTTACAAGATTGCAATAAAAATATGCCTATGTAGATTATAGCTCAATCTTTGCTAGTATGTCTTTGCTAAGTGGGTTATTACTGCCACTAGTTAAAGATTGCTCTGTTACAAGTCATTGTAATTCATTCTAGTACTGTGGTCCTAAAATACACTTATTCCTCACTGAACTATTCCCCAACACCTTACAAGATATTTCATTATACATGGCACTGCAGTAGTGGTTTTACATATTATAATAAAATAACAAGCTTTTTCACGATTTATTGATGTTTGTGATTTGAAAACTCTATTTATTGCCATCAAAGAGTACACGATGAGAAAGAGTAAGCTGATGTTTGCGGAAACAAGTAGTCCTACCAAAGACTGATTAAAAGGATTGCCAGGTGCCTTCTTTTTATGGAGCATAGTGATAGGCTTCAGATGTGTTTTTGCTGATCTCCCTCTGAAGAAGCTCAGCATCCACAGAATAATGATGTCAGAAAGAATTTGTGTTTCCACTCAATTAGCTCATGTTACTTTTGTCTCTTTTTCTGAATTTGCTGTAGAAACCTGCTAAATCCTTCCATTGCTCCATTCGTACCTCAACCTGCTCTGTCAAATCACAGGGCATGATGCTTATGGAAGCATCTTGCTGAATGATCTTGAACATCTCGGGGGTTTTTCTGGCTAAAGTGTGGAAGCATGCTGAGCCCAGGGAGGACACGGCTGATTTCAGGCAAAGACCTGTCCCTTGTGGGGAAGAGGGCCACCCCCCCAGATTATATCCCTCCTTGGTGGTCATTGGGCAAAGCCTCTGGCTGTGTAGGAGGAGATTATGATATTGTGTTGCTACCTAAATGCACGGATCCACTTTTGCCTGTCCTGGAAAGATAGTTTAGAGACTGCTCATAACTCTGTGTGCGTTGGGAAGGGCATTTAGTTTACTCTTTTCAGCAAATGACATCATGAACTCTCTCCTGCACTTTGAATGATTTATTCTGAAATGGTACGAGCAAGGGTTCCTCTGATAGCCACCCATCCAGGACTGCTAGCAGTTGTAGTAGCCTGACTTTGCAATGAAATTTACAGAAATTTGTAAGGGGGCTCGTTGTTGCTTTATCAGAGTGTCAGAGTACTTCAGAAGGTTACAGTCCTTGTATATCCAGCAATGGCTATAGGCCTGCTGCTTTTTCCTTATGGTGATTCTGGGTGTTCTGCTCACCTCCAGAGGGAGAAGAGATATGGGTATGGGACAGAAAAGAGAAATCTCATTTAAGATTTGGAATGATACTAGAGGTGCAATTGTGAGGAGGTATTTCCATGAAGTCTGAGAGTCTGACTGAATGGGAACCTTTGAGGAAGAGAATCTCTATTCAGTCAAGCCCTTGTGCTGTGGTTATTTAACAGGGCTTTAAGTGTTTCCTTTTGTTTAATGAAAGAGCACTAAAATCTAAACCAAAAGTAACCTTCCCCTCCTCCCCTTCCAGTAAGTAAATAAATAAATCTACCCTTTATAATATTGTTTCAGATAGAACAAAAGGGACAGATAACATTAAGTAGTGGTATTCAAAATTTCCTTTGTTTTTTGCAGGCTTCTGTGTTTTTGCATCTTTGATTACTACTTCTCTATGAAAATAACAGGCATAAATGTTTTCTAAAAACATTTTAGATCAGCAGCTTATTCTGATCTCTGTATGCTTGGGATGTGTCCTCAACCAAGTGTTTGGGGAAGAAGTAATTTTAATAATATATGTAATATTTCTCATAATATATCACTTCTAAGAGAGACAAAATCCCTATTACAGAGAGACAGATCCAATGTCAGTTAAGGTCTAATAACATCTAGAATGAAACTATTCTATTCTTTTATAAGTTACCTGTAAATGTTCACAAAGTTCTGTATCCTAATTTGTCATTTTCTGCTGCAGAAGAGTAAGTGCTGATGAATTGATGAATCCTTATAAAGCCTTTCTCTGGCATGCTATCTTTAACGAGAATCTTGCAGTCTGCAGCTGGGATCTGGATAATATATAGCCTGTGACTAAGCATTATGGAAACTTTCAAATTTACTTAAGGGCTAAGAATTCAAAGCTTTTAGCTCTGTGTGTGATTGTTACCTTAGTTGATTATAGACAGAACTTGGGCATCCAGCACAAAAATGTCCCAACTCTTTGGTGAAGGATAGCTGAGAAGGGGAGAGCTTTGGCAGTTGTCCTCTGGAAGGAGGCATGGCAGGACTCCAGCCTCTCGCTTGAACTTTCCATTTGTGTCAAGCAAGAAGGAAGATAGCTCAGGCCTCTTACAGCTTGGAGTGTTGCAACAGAGAGGCTGTAGAGGAAACACCGGGAGTCTAGGAACTAATTACAGGAGCACTTCTGCAGTGTGTTCTGCAAAAAAATGTGAAGTAGAGGTGCCATTATGCTTTGGTACAACTGAAAAGGAATGAGGAGAAAATAATACTCAGCTCATTGAAAATCCTACAGATGAAAAGTCCCCGTTCCTTGGGAGCTGATTTGAATATAGAACAACAGTCCATAACAATAATTCTCAAAAGAATAGTTGGAGTAACTTAATAGACCATTTCTACTCTAAAGCAAAAGAAAAAATGAGGGAGATGCAAAATTGCCATCCCAGGACAGAGAGGAAGTCTGTATATAAACCCTGGCTCAAAGTTTACTGTATCCTGAGATACTGTACACTGGGCCAGCCATGATTTGTTGTCAGTCTCTTCACCTCCTGAGGCTCTGCAGCCACCTGCTTTGGACCACCATGCACTGCCCCAGGATGCCACTGCCTCTTTTCCCCAGAAACCCTGGGGCTCCGGAGTTGCTTGGCACAGCTGCTTGGTGTGAGGGGCTGAATGTATCCAGGAGAGGGCAAGAGAACTACAGCCAGTAAAGGGAAGCCTGGAGCCTGCTTTTTGCATGCTCATAGTAAACCGTAGCTTACTGCCTTTCCTACCTCTGAGAAGTTGGGCTGACAGATATAAATGGTGCTCTCTCCCATCCTTTTCCCATTCCTCACCTCTGCTGCAGTCCTTTTCATCAGTCAAAATCTTGCAACCATGCACTTAAAAAATAAAGAGCAAAACTTTGTCATTTAACTGCTGTTCAGACTCCCTGCTCTATATTTTTTAGATTATATGAGAAAGCAAATAGTCTCTTCCATGCCATAATTTCCTTTCCGCTTTGTGTTGTGTTATGTGTATAACGTTTCTTCCAAACCTAGCTGTGATCTTCAGCAGGCTCTCTCTGGAATCCCAGACATGAAAAGCCTATGCCAGGCAGCCAAGCACCATATCTGCCTTTCAGAAACAATTTCAATTGAAAAGGGAAAGTGGCTTTTCTTCTACAGCCTGTGTATCAGCTCCTCCCCTTCCTCTTTGAGGCCTTTGCCTTTCATGTCGTTGAGATTGTTAGTTGATTTCTGGTGCCTATTCTATTAGTCCATGCACCTTGTCACTGTTGTGGGGTGTCCGGGTGCTTTTCTACTGTGATATCCAAGCTGACTTTCAGCTGGATGCTATCCCTGACTTTCATTTTTTTCCCTGTACAGTTGTAGAGCTGTGCCAGACAGCTTAGATATTTTTATTGTAATTTAAGTGTAGAAGGGAGGATCCTGGTAGCATAGATCTAGAACAGTCTTTGTGACAATTTAGGCGGACATCCAGACACAGTGGTCCCGGATCTTTCTTTAAATAATTTTTTGAGTCAGTTGTTGAAAAACAATATTTTATTTTTTGATTAAAACATTTGCTATTATATTAGTATGGATTTTTAAATTACTTTCTAGGCAGTTAAGCACTATACTTTGTGTTGACTTTTCCTTCCATCCTATCGGTATTTTATTGGGTTTTATTGTGTTCTTACTAATTGTATATGCAGTTTGGTTTGCTAGTGTAACAAGCTTTGACGAGTATACAAAAGACAATTAGTAAGGTTTACCCTTACAATTACTTGACTTGGCTGTGATTATAAATGCTGTGTAATAAGGTGCACGTAGTAACAGGGAACCCCAGTCAGCAAGTCAGGAGGTACTCTCTGGGTATGAAAAGTGACTATGACTCAAACTCAGTAATACTTTCTGAATTGCACCGATAATATGCACCAGGATTTCTTTTAAGAAAAGAAAAATATGTTGACTTTTTGCATGGCACGGGTAGTCTCAGAAGTACCTAAGCATACTCATCTCTTCTCCTGAGATGGCTCCCCATCCTCTGAGGTGTGGATGTCACAAGAAATAATTCACCAAAACCTTCTCTTTAGGCAATTACAATGAATTACAACATTGGACTGTTCAACGTATTACATCTCTGACCCTAAAAATGGGTGTACAGAGGAATGAATAAAATACTGGATCATATTAATAATTTATCATGGGGATAATTATGCAGGAAGTAAACAAGACAGAGATTGCCATAGTCAACTTGCATAATTTCTGAGCATTAAGAGATGTATTATGTGTTTGATGTGGGTTCTTAATGCTGCTTAGAAACATTGGTCTGTAACTATGCAGAACACCTTAGAGAACTATTAACACAGCCCATAGAACACTGAGAGACTAGTTATTAAAGATTTGAGCATCAGGGAGAAATACTAAAAGTTTAAAAGTTTTAGTTGGACTGAACAGCACAGTTTAATTAAAAAAAAAACAAATAGTTGTTAAAGTCACTTAACATTACCAATCAGCCTTGTCAGTATCTTACACTTTTTCACCAGTACATTTCTTATTCCCAAAAATCACTTTTGGAGGATCAGAATACTGAGCACAGAACAAGATTCTTCCTTCTAGAAAGGTGGGACAGGCTTTCTGCTAGCTTCCACAGATCCAGATTTCATTCTGGCATCTTTGTGCAGACTGAAAAATAATGTCTCAATGAGAAGTCCTGTTATGTGTATAAACTATCCTTCTTGCATTCTAAGTGAGCATGAGAATCATTCACAGATTAAAGCCAGGAGGGATGGTTGAAATTATACAAATTTTCAGGCTGTAGCAATATCCTCAATTGATTTCATCTGGACCAGAGATACTTTACCCACCCCCACTGGAAAACATTTGAGACTCCACTTTCTCCTTGTTGTAGCTAGTTTTGAGTTTTAAACTTCATGGTGATAAATCTATGTGAATATTAGCTAATCATATTGTCCAATTTTTTTGGAAGCAAAGCAGCTTGCACAGCATGTCTATGATGTCTTTTTCGTTTGGAAGGAACTGTACAAACCAACCATTTTGCCCAATATTTTTTTTTTTTTAATTGAACTTATAAGATTAGGCTGACCAAGGCAGGTGAGGATACTCTTTTAACTTTTTAATTTTAGATGCTTTTGCTTTTTTGATTGCCTATATAGTGAAAATAATTTATCCAGGGAAATTAACCACAGTACCAAAATTAAGCTTACGTGGCAAGTCCCAGTCACTTAGTCTGGCCTCTCTAATTTCAGGTCAAAAAGCAGGCGGGTTAGTATCACTTTTTCATTTTCATTACAGCTCATGTTTCCCAGTGTTCTGTGTCATGTTTTAAAATCAGTCACTGGAAGAAATGTGCCCTAATTTCTCCAAGCCTTGCTGAAGCCTTGCGACTGAACTTTTTCTTGCATGGAATTGAACTTGATACAATAGCAACAGACAGCAGGCTCTCCAGGCACATTCTTCCTACAAGATCTCACTGGAGAGCTGGTAATGCTTTACTGGAGCAACCCTCCATCCTGCATGCAAAAGAGAACAAGGATGCATAATTACTTTCAGCTGTTGCCCATACACACCCTCACCTTACTTTTCTCTAGGCTTTCTTACCCTTTCCTGGGTACTTTGAGCATATCACACAAGTACCTGGGCTCGGCTGCTCCAGAGGCTGGTGGCTGTGGACCTTCAGGGGGTGAAGTGCTTATGACTGGGCTGTAAATCCTGACTGGTCCCATGCATCTCGGGGACTAAAGATGAATTTTAAACCAGGGTTTGTACTCAGACTTTTTCTCTATCCTGGACAGTGATTTTTCAACTCCCTTGTAATTTTCCTTACCACATAGTAGAAATTCTCTATTTGTTTCCTCAGAATTTGCTTTTGAGAATTAATGCATATGGAATGTTGTTAAATATGCAAAGAAGTACAAGACAAAGCTTTCTGTTACTTCCACTGCATGCCAACACCAGCCTTTTAATAGTTAATATAAACCATTTTTATTTAGGTGGCTTTTGTTTCTTTGAGAAGAAAGGTTATTGTATCTTTCTGAAGAGGTTAGAAAGTTAGGGTTATTGTCACAAACATTTTTTTTTTTAATTTTTGGCTTAAAGGATGAAAGCTTCATCTTATGTAGAGAGATTTTAATGTAGATAATTAGACTTTTGAAATATAATAGACATTTAAAGTGAGATTTAAAAATGCTTTACCATTATAAAGAGCTGCTCTGATGGAATCATGGAAATGTGGGATGGGGGGGAAATCCCTCCGCTTTCATATAATATCCTTAGACTGAACTATTTACATATATTTTGTAAGAATTGAATTTGTCACTGTAAATAATGTTCCCTTAGACATATAATAAAGCAGTCTCTTTGAAGAACAGGAATCAAAGCAGTTTGTTTAAAGCTCCGTGCTCAGGGACATAAATGCTGACTTATGCCTTGTTTAGGTTAGGCTGCATGGCCTCTTCTTAGCCAGTCAGCATGGTGGGAGGGAGGATGTGTGCTGGCCAGGGAAGAGTCCTTTTTCCATTTAAAATTCCCCAACCCCAAACTTCTCTCCCAAATGGACATCCCTTACTGTCCTTGCTCATGGCTGAGTTTGTTGTTTACAAAGACAGGGTTCATCCCCATTCACAGCTCTAAAAAAAGTCTCTCTTAGGCCTTAAGACAAGAGATGCATGTGCTCTACTGAATGACAGTGGAGGCTTCTGGGCTGGCTGCTGTCTGGGCTCCTACCAATTGAGCAGGGAGGTTTAGTCAGGAGGGGATGGGAAAAGTGGGGCTTGGGGGGGGGCACAGAAAACCTTTGGTGCAGGCTCATGCCCTGCTCACTCGCTGCTCCACTGCTGCCACCAGCTGCTGTGTGCCACACCACTTACTGATGTGTCTCTCTGGAGACACGTTTTCATGCCCCTGAAGACAAATAACATTCCTAAACCTCTTTTTTTTTGTGCCCGTGCCCACCCCCCCTCCCCATCTTCCCTTTTTTGTTTGCTTTACACTGTGAGAGTGAAGCATTGTTGATCAAATTCTGCTGGATGGAAACCCAAACATATCATACAGGACAAGCTTTTGAAGAGATGAGAGCTTTCCTAATGTGGTAGTCAGGGGTAGTTTAAGGAAGTGACAGTTCTCTTTGATGTCCTGGGCTCCAAATATTTAAGGACAGTGTTACAGAAAATGAATAGAAGGCCAGAAATATTATACTTCATTCTGACATCATTAGCTGAGTAAAGAAAACTTTGAAAATCTAAGATTTAGGAAAGATAAATGTTCATGCCTCAGGAGAGAGATTATGAATTCCAAGAAGCTGAAATCAGTAATTCTGTGTTTTGGTGTGTAGATCTGCATATCATAGAACGTTTTGGGTTTGAAAGGACCTTAATGATCATCTAGTTCCTCCCCCCTCCTGTGAGCATGGATACCTTCCACTAGACCAGGTTGCTCACACCTCCACCCGTGAACACTTTCAGGGATGCAAAAGATCAACAACTTCTCTGGGCAGTCTGTAGCCCTGCCTCATCACCCCCATAGTGAAGAATTTCTTACACATATCTAATCTAAACCTACTCCCTTTCTGTTTAAAGTCATTCCCCCTTGTTCTGTCATTACATGCCCTTGTAAAAGTCCCTCTCCATGTTTCTTATAGTGTCCCTTTACGTACTTGAAGGCTGCTCTAAGGTATCCGTGGAGCGTTCTCTTCTCCAGGCTGATGAACCACAACTCTCTCAGCCTTTCCTCACGGGAGGGGTGCTTCAGCCCACTTATCATCTTTGTGACCCTCCTTTGGACTTGATCCCGCAGGTCAGCATCTTTCATGTGTTGGGAGCTCCAGGCCTGGACGCAGTACTCCAGGTGAGGTCTCACAAGAGCAGAGTGGAAGGGAAAAGATCACCTCCTTCAATATGCTAGTCACTTCTGTTTTGGTGCAGCTCAGCATTCAGTTGGCTTTCTGGGCTGCAAGCACATGTTGCCAGGTCGTGTTGAGTTTCTCATCCACCTCTACCTTGGTGTCATTTTATCTTTTGTCCTAACTGAGTGAAGGACATGTGGTCTTTGGGTTACTGGGAAGGTTTCAATTAGAAACATGTTGAACTGATTCACAGTAGTTGGAAATAATTGAAAACTACATTTTTGCAGTGATTTCTAAAAGAGGCAAGATGTTTACTGTTATGGTCCCTTTCTGTCTTCCCTGCCCTTTACAATAGGTGTATGAATGCTGAAAAGCTAATATCTGATGGATAGCATTTCAAATCAAGTTGTGTGCACTTCATCGTGACATTTTGCAGTCTTTAGACAACATTTTAGCAATTAATTTTGCAATGGCTAATTTAGGAGGAACTCAGTTGAACAGAGGTGATGATTTCATCTCAGGTCTTCCTGTTTCAAGCTGCATTTCCAGGAAAGGAAAGAAATACTATGGTTCCTACTTTGATACCAAAACTGTAGCTGTTTTCAAGTTGTTTGTTTACATATTATTATCAAAACTGATTTCAATCACTTTAGCTCATAAGAGGAAGAACTCTAATTGAAATAGTTCATTATCTTTCAAGTAATTTAATTCTATTACTTTCTTTTCTTTAAGAAACCATCATTTTGTGTATGTTAAGACCATTAATACTTTTTTCATTTCAGGAAAAGTGATCTGCTCCTCATTAGAAGTGCTGAGGAAGTGGCTTTAAACGTTTCAGAAGAACCAGCAGCTTTTCCAGACCTCTGAGTCTGACAGTGTTGATACGTGTGCATTCTCAGTGAAATGCTCTTTTCAATAGTGATAGTATAAGGCATGCAAGCCCCAGAAATCACATTAAACTATCAAAATGAGTCTTGCTACAACTCCTATAATACTCGTGCTGCCTTGATGGGAAAGAAATAATTTTCATCTTAGGTCACCTACCAGTAGCTCTGTAAAAGAAATACAGGGTGACAAGGCTAGCTGAGTCTTGAAGATAACCATCTCCATTTCTAGTCTGTTTAATGGTCTTATTTCAGTGGAGTTAATACCAGTGTAATTCTGGGATAGTGAAATGGGGAATCTATTCTCAAGCACAGTTGGTTGTTCAAGCAGTTCTCTGCCTTCTCGTTCATTACAAATGTACATCTACTTGGTGATGATGCTAATTAGATAGTTTATTGGCTCCCTTCATGGGCTCTGTGTAGCACACTGAATTTTTCTGCCATATGAAAGGCCAAATCTTTGTAAGCACAGGCAACATATGGGTGTGCGTAGGGTTTCCTTGCAACCCACCCCAGTATTTTCCACAGATCATAGAATCACAGAACGGTTTCGGTTAGAAAGGATCTTCGAAGACCCCCCTTGCCCAACTTCCCTGCCATGAATAGGGACAACTTTCAGGTCAGGTTGCTCAGAGCTCAGTCAAACCTAACTTTGAACACTTCAAATGATGTCTCGTTCAAGAGTCTCTCAGGAGAGCAGGAGATGGAAGGACCCATTTGCCTCATACGCATCTTTGGGGTGGGCAGGAAAGAGAAAAGTCAATTTAACAGGATGTAGTGAAATCAAAACACCACACTGTAGTATTAGTGTTAGTTGTGGTCATCAGGCTACAGGCTATTCTGAGGTGCCTCTCTTTTGTTTTGATTTTTAATTTGATTTGGGAGCATGTCTGAGTAAGAACTTTGTACTGATCCAGGAGCTGCCTTCATTCATCATAATAGTACCCATGAGATGTAGCTGAGTCACCAAGTTGGGTTATTTTTTCTAACGTACATCTGTGTTTTATTCAATTATAAAGTCCAGATCCTCCTGCTTTCTGTTACAGCCTTTTTATCTTACTCCGGTCTTGTCAAAATCAATTTGTAACTCTGTGGTGTACACATGCAATTAGTTTTAATTTGCTATGTGTTTCCAAGGGTGACTGACATTTAATATTTTCTTCTGAGGGTCTCATTAGTATTGTGTACCCATAATCTATTCTATGGGTGTAATGACAGAGGATAAGTGAGCTATTGAACAGCATCCATCTGTCCACTTAGTGAATGGCCAGAGGGAAATACAGGGAGAAAATAGATGGATAATTGTCCGCATTCATGTATTTTGCAGATTAGAAAAGTCAAATACAGCACTGTAGGTTTGCTGTGAGCTTCAAGGATTTTGACCCTTCATGACCCAGAAGATGCTTCTTAGCAATAATTTTAACACGCCAAGCCATGAGGAAATATGGCAAAGTAGGTGAAGAGAATGATGACTTATTTATAAAGCAAAGTATTTCAAACCCCACTATCCTGGACAATTCTTGAGGTTTGTTATTTCAGGATATTCACTTTTATCACACTGTGGCATAATTCACATGGATTGTCTTGGTGATTTTAGTATTGTATGTTTCTATAGAAAAATGAACAAAGCCAAAACAACATGCAGAGTTTTTTTTGACTCTGACCTTTCATTAGATTCCTTTTAAAAATCGGTTTTGCTGTTCATATTGTTCTCCACCTCTGTCTGATAAAATTCCCCTATCTCACTCATTATTGCTGAGGTGCCTATCATAGTGATGCAAGAGCAGGACAGATGGTAAGGGCAGATGAAAGAGCAGATTGTACCGTTAGATTGCACGGTTATTTATGCCAGGGCAAAGGACAAGCAGGGGATTGCTTACCAGAACAACTGCTCTTATCTACAGTGCTTTTGAAGTTGTGTCTGCTGCTTGTAGTGTGTGTCATCATAGAGCCTTTGGCTTTCATCAGCCCGTGTGACATGTGGTAGTGCAACATTTTCTCATTTGCAGAAATGCTACTCTGCACTGCAGAGGGGTTTCCTCAGTTTTTCTTGCATTTGATCATGCTATGAATGCTTGCTTTTTTCATGTGCATTTCCATGTCCTTTTTTGTAGAAAACTTTTTAAGTGATTTTTTTGCTGTTGTTGTTTTGTTTTGTTTTATGCTGAATTCATGTAGAGCTTTTACTTAAGGAAATTTTAAAATTATATTAGCATTTATGTTTAGATGCATGCATTCATTCACATGTTCTATAGAAAATATATTTAGACATGTAGTAAATAACTAGTAATAACTGCATGCAAAATTTACCCTCAATTTTTCTTATAACATTATAATAATTACTCAGTAGTAGCAATCCATTACTTGTATCCATATAAATCTTAAAATAAACAAACTCCAAACCCTCCCATACTTTTGTCTGAAAATTTGCCATAAATACATGCATCTTGCTATTGACTTTCTCCAATATTTCTTCAATATTCTGCTCCATTTGTATAGGTATTAGTTTTTTTTATATATAAATATAAGGTTTATATTTTTATACTATTATATATTATAACTTTATACTTTTAATAAATACAATTTGCTATATGTATATAATTTATAATCATTATAAGGATATAATATGTCTTTATGTTAAGAAGTGACTTTGTATCAGCAGATTATTAAAAAGAGAGTGAAAGCATAATTAAAAGTATGGGTCTTGTATTCCTGTTCAGGTGCTTGTAAAACAAATGCAAGGACTTATGTCTCTTCCTTTTCTCAGCTTAAAGAATAGGCTAGGCTTTTTGACCTATTTCATTTGCTAATCAATCACATCGCAGCTCATCTTATGCCTCACATAAGAAAATTATATGGAGGTAAAAAGTTCAGTGTGGTATTAAAATCATCTTTCTATGTGAGAAGTCGCATCGGTGTTTTTCATGAAGCTGATTTGATTGCATGTGGGAATTTGCCATCTTTATATGTAGCTACCCCCCATTTATATTAATGACATATGAAAATAGAAAAGAAAAACAACAAAAATGTATTCTTGACATTCAAAAGTTTTCCTTTCCTTATGTATGTGTAGTAATTTTTAAGAATTTATTCTTTCTCAAAACCAAGAAATACCAGTGTTGATATCAGCTTATTTTCCTTTTAGTCTCTCTAATGGTTCTTCTAAATTATTCTCCCAAATGGCCTAACCATTTGGAAAAACATATGAAAGGATGAGATGATTGAAAGAATGTGTCTGTCTTCAAAGTTGGCTTTTCATACAGATGAGTGAAATACTGTGGATAGTACATCAGTTACAAGACAGTATGCTTTAGCTTTTGTGCTTCTAAACCTTTCCCGTGCCTGAGCTGACTTTAATATAGTTTGGTCACTTTTCCCTGGACTTGCTGGCCTGAACCAAGGCTGCTCACTGCATTTTAGCCTATCACAGCAACTATATAACTTCAGTGTTCAGTTAAGCCTGTCAGACAGCAAGCTTGTGCATGAACAGAAAAAAAAGAATAAGATTTAAGACTCTTTAAACATATGTTTAACATATTCAATCTATTTGCTCATATTGAACATGTTAAGCATTGGCATCTGGCAAGGGATATCAGACTGTTTTTACAGCCACCTTCTCTGGACTCCAGAGACAATTTGATCTTGCAAATTCAGCAGAACTTGCCACTTCCAAAATTGGTGGTGCTGTTGGATGAGTCTGCAGTATGTGCTTACATCCAAGAGAGCCAAGCATATTCTGGGCTGCATCAAAAGCAGCATGACCAGAAGGTCAAAGGAGGTGATTCTCCCTTACTTCTCCTCTCCTGAGACCCTACCTGGAGTGCTGCATCCAACTCTGAGGTCCCCAGCAAAGGAAGGACATTGGCCTGTTGGAGCGAGTCCAGAGTTGATTAGAGAGATGGAGCGCTGCTCCTATGAGGAAAGTCTGGGAGAATTGAGATTGTTCAGCCTTGAAGATAGGAGTGACCTAAAGGGGTCAGTACCTAAAAGGGGCCTGCAAGAAGTCTGGAAAGACTTTCTACAAGGGTACGTAGTGACAGGGTAATGAGGAATGGCTTTAAACTGAAAGTGGGCAGGTTTAGGTAAGGTATCAGAAAGAAATTCTTTGCTGTGATGGTGGTGAGGCACTGGAACAGGTTGCCCAGAGAAATGGTGGATGCACCATTTCTGGAAGTGCTCAAGACTGGGTTGAATAGAGCAACCTGGTGTAGTGGAAGATGTCCCTGCTTTAGGTACATGACCACTTTTTGGTCAAGGAAGGCACACCACTAAAATAAAGACACAGAGATTCTTTTTTTTTAGGTTAAATGACTTTCTTCATTTTTTCTTCTTAGTTTTAGAAACAAGTAAAGAAGAGTTAGAATGTAAATGTGCTGCCTTGCCAAAAAGGAAATCCTGTTTCAGTCAAACTGTCTTCCATTGAAATGGATATTGGTCTTTTCTCATTGTTCCTCAAGTAACTTTCAGTGGGTGAATTTATACAAGTATAAATTATTCTTATAGTCAGTAACAGCAAGGATTTTGACACTGCAGTTCGAGTCAAAAGCAAATATTAAATGTAACACATTCTATTATAGTAAATTCCACTGTGACTGTGCATACAGATATCTTGTTTACATTTTCCTACAGAGGAATAATTGTAGGAGTAAGGTGGTTGACAGAAATGAACTGTGTCCTTTCAGTGGCTGTTGGACTACTGAGAGTTGCAGTTTAGTTCAGTAGTGCACCTTTGGAGCAAATCTCATCTGCAGTTTTGTTGATGCCGCAAAGCCATCTTGATGCATGTAAAGAAGACACGTGGTGAAACTAAATTGGAAGCAAAATGCAGTTTAGAAGCCAAAATAATAAGTAAAAGACTTGGAGATTCTCTATATTATGTGTTTTAGTTCACTGTAACCTCTTTTTCAAAATGTTTCACTTGTGACTGAATCTCTCTACTGAGTGATGAAGCAAGAAACAGTTGGTATTCATCTGCAGTATTAGATTTGGTCATGAAATAAGTACAAAGTAAAATGCAGCACATTTTCAGTATTTCTGAAGTATTTCAGTATTTCTAGGTGGTTATATGAAATAGAGATTAAAAAAACAAAGCAGACAAAATAAAAAAAAAAAAAAGGGAAATCCAAACCAAACAAATGCTAGTATTAATCTAGCCTTCCTACCTCAGATTTGTGGTTGTAGTGGTTTTTTTTAATAATGCTTGACAATATTTCTTTTTATGCTAACATAGCAGAAAGCAGAATTAGCTTTTTTCTCTCTCCAACACATCTACTCTTTGATGAATGACTGTCAGAATTGATTTTGGTACGGAAAGCAAAAGGACTCTAATGTCTTTTTTTTTTTTTTATTGATGGATTAATCTTTTATTAATATTAAGAATGTCCCATTATGAAGTCTTTCACTTTGGAAATATTCTGAAGCTATAAAAACCTGTATGAATCTCAGTTTTTATTTCTAGGACTTCAGAGAATTGTTTTCTGGAAACAAACAAAAAATTATGAGACAATTTGAAATTCTTAAATGTTTTGTTATTCCCTTTATTCATTGCCATTGTTTTGAAATTTTAGATTTATTTAATATGAAAACCAATTGTAGGAGCAATTGTTCCAAGCCTTGTTGTTAGAGAAATAAAAATTGTAATCAGTCTTGAAACATCTATATCTATTTGGAGACAACAAAACCTCTTATCTAAGTTTAGATATGTAGAGGATTAAAAACTATAAAACCTCTTATTGGAGTTTTGATATAATATATTTAGGATTAGAAATATTTGTCATCATGTTTATGGCCTGTTTATCAGCATTTGCTAAGGATGCATTGTTGGGGTGAAACTCTACACTCTGGGCTTATTTTCAGGCCACAGATTTAAAATGCAAAAAGGTAAATCCTCCGGTGCTTAAATATAATAAATGTAAATACAAGGACTTGAAAAAGCAGATGAAATTCAGCAAGTATCTTGCTTCTGTGGTCTAAATTTTCCTTTATTTGGGGTAAAAATGCAATGTATTTGGGAAAGAAAGAAGTCAAAATACTTAAAGGAAGAATCTATGTAGAAGCTATGGCAACATTTAATTTTTTTCTAATGAGAAGGATACTGAGTAAGCAGGAGAGTGGATATGGAGCATAAGATCATTTGGTACTTTTTATTTTTCAAAAATTTAGTTGAAATAATGTGTATCTCACTTCTGAGGACTGACTAGAACACACATCTATTTATATCTTTTCTCTGGGTTCTCTTATTGACATTACAGACCAAAGCCAACATTGTCTGTCCGCTATTTGTGCAGAATAATTGTAAATGGGGGCAGAGAATATATGATGCTTCTGCTTATCAATTCTGACCTTTCTAAAATTTTAGGGCTGATGAAATTTCCTGAAAAGCATTTATATGAACTAATTAGGTGACATTTATATGAACTAAAGGTGACATTTAGATATGACATGATAAATGATATTTCCAACCCCCCCCTAATTTGTCTTGCAATTAGGTTAGTATTTTCATTTGTGTCTCTATAGGCAGTGTGGGAAGATCCTGAAATAGGTTCCAGTTTGTATTGGGTTGCTATATATATTTATTCACTGAGCTTCCTCAGAATTTACATTAGTCTGATATTATCCAGTGCGAATTTAAGTCTCAAAAAGATCCCAGGCAGGACTCAAAGTTCCCTTTGAACTCTTGAGATGATGTAAACTCACTGACTTCCATGAAGCCGACACAAATTTATATTCTGTCTTTTTGCCTTCTGAGTGAATATTTTCTTTTAATATGTAAGAGTATATGTCATATCTAGCTGTTAGATGTAAGTATACAATATATACTGCAGAGCCTTTCATGTTAATTTAGTGTAGTCAGTAGTGGGTGTGACAATGAGGTGTTACTGATGTAAAGAAATGTACTGGCTCACCACATGCTTTCTTTGCTCTGGTGTGGCAGCAGCAGAAACCAGGACTGGTCTGGCATCCTGGGGCTCCTCATTTGCTGTTTCTTACCCATCACCCTCTTTGCCCCACTGGCTCTCTGCAGGGGCTCTTTATGGCTTTGCTAAAAGTTGGGCTGAACATAAAACACAGTTGGGCTAAGTTTTATTAGAGTGCACTTTCTGGCCAATGGTAATAAAACTAAAGTGCGTGGAAATGGGAGAGGGAGAAAAGAGGAAGGGACAAAGTATGTGTAAATCATACTGTAGGTGAAGATCACCTGTCATTCTCAAGCAGTTTATTCAGTTTTGGAAAAGCAGTGCCAATATTACAGATGCCAGATGATGACAACTGATTTATACTGTAACTTTTATGCTATCTTTACATCCTATGTGTGTACTTAGAAGAACTGATACGAAATATATGACTTCTCTTCTTTGGTTCATCCTAAGTTCAGAAAGATAGAAAGAGCTGTCATTTCAAAGAAATACTTCTTCAGTCCAGAGATATGCTATCGAAGGGGTAATCCCACATACTTGTCTGTGTGTCTCAAGTGTTTTCAAATATATAATTGACTTTTGCACCCATTCCAAAAGCTTGCAGTTCTTCTGATCTTGTCTGGCTTTCCTTTTGTGTAACCAAACCAGAACACTGGGGGGACATGGAAGGGGAATACAGAGGGACTAGTGAGAGCCCAGGGGTAATTGATCAGATGCCCTCTTTAGCAGTTGGGGAGGGTGTAAACAGCAAATCAACATCATGGGGGAATTATGCTTTTGAGTCTTACTTCGCTTACAGCATCAGGTTTTTCACAGCTCTAACAAAATGGAAAATTGGTTTTAGGGAGCATTTTATATAGCAATGATTTTTGCATAACTGTCTTCTGCTAACTTTTCTTATTGCTGAGATTACTCTTGTGAAATTCTTTGTGTCTTGGAGTTTTCTCATCACTAATAGGAATTTGTGCGTTGTCAGAGGTATGTAACCTTGAAGTACAATTACACATGAAGAAATATTGGAGCAGCAGTAAGAGCTTGAAATATAACCATCACTACATAGAAAGTCAGAGATAAGTGTGAAGAACAGAGCTGATAAATTCTTTACCCATACAGAAATGTCTAAATAATGAGGTGTTTTCAAACAAAGCCTTCAATTCCTGTTAAATATGAGAATTCCATTGTCTGTCTGGTTTTAAGGAATTACTCTCTGTCACCTCTTGCTTAGGGCCCTCTCTCCCCACATCCTTCTGCCAGCAGATTGATACTGGGCGCTGTTCAGATTGGTTTGAGTTTGAGTTTGTGTTTTTTCCTTTACAGGGACTTTCTCTCCCATTATCCACTGTTGGCACAGCCAGCATACAACCAGTCAAGATGGCAAAGACAATAAAAAAAAGGCTTAGCTATTCTCCAAAGCTTTATCTAATTGGAATGATACATGGCACAACTTAAATTTCACTAACGTAGCTGCAGTCAAAGATGTTTTGCTAAGCATGGCTGACACACAAATGTTTAACGAACTAGATTTTATTTTGTTTGTCACAAATATGTGTTTTGCTTCAACAAAAGGCTCAAAGGATTTTGCCAAGATGTAGCCATGTGACTAAATGTTTTTCTCTGTTTAATACCTAAGCAGCTCTCAGTGCCTTTTGTTTTGTTTTGTTTTCAGTCTACATTCAGCTTGTGTAGCCTTGCCAACACAGAAGTTACCAGCAACTCTGAATGTCAGATTTTAATTTAGTTGAAGTGCAAAATAGCTGTTAATAATGACTTTTGGATTTGAGGAATTTAGCAGATTGTTTTAATGAATCCATGCTAATTTACTGAGTTTGCAACTTAATGTGTCTCATTTTGCAAAACCTTAAAGAAGACACTAAAGTTAATTGGAACTGTGCTATATTTTCATGTATACCCCTTTTTTAAGTGCACTAGAAAGGAGAATGGATAGTTTTCTGATTTAAAAAAAAAAAATTCTGTGATCTGACATTCTTCTTACCAACAATCATTGTCAAATTTGTGATTATGTGTGAGTTACATCTGTAGTATGTATTTCAGTTTGAGCTAAAAGAGGTTGAGATAATAATGGAATACAACAATAATCAGTGAAGTACTGAATTTTAATTAGATTTTTGTGTAAAATAAACGGGTAGAACAAAGGGAATTCACTGAACTGCAATTTTTGTAACTGTTAGAAGTTATTAAAAATAGGTATTTAGAATGCATTCTATTTCTTAGGTAATGTATGCTAATTAATTTGCTATTCTTAAGGTAATACTGCATTAATAAATACTTGTATTTAGTACAATTTGATAGATTAAAATTGCTTTAACAACTGTGCTTTTTGTGAAAATATTAACCAAGCCATGTAGTTGATGTTTTTAAAAGCGTAATCCAGAGACATATAGAAGATTTGTTGGAACACTGAGGGGACGTACATAAGTACTTTCCATTTACAGTTACACTCAGAAGCAGCCAAGAACCAATTCAGCTCTTAAACTGAGCTTTTTACTTGCTCTGATGTAACAGTTATGCTAGTTTCAAGCCCAAAGAGTAAGATACAGAGCTGAATCCATATATTGAGGGAGCTGGGGTTGCTTAGCCTAGAGAAAAGGAGTCTTAGGGGTGACCTTATCGCTTCTCTACAGCTACGTGAAAGGAGGTTGTAGCCAGGAGGGGGTTGGCTCTTTTCTCATCCTTCTCTCATCCTAGTGACAGGATGAGAGGACATAGTCTCAAGCTATGCCAGGGGAGGTTCAACTTGGGCATCAGAAGGAATTTCTTCACGGAAAGGGTTGTTAAACATCGTAATGGACTGCCCAAGGAGGTGGTGGAGTACCATCCCTGTTCAAGAAATGACTGGACGTGGCGCTTAGTGGTCTAGTTGGCAAGGTGGTGGTCAGTCAAAGGTTGGACTCATTGATCTTCGAGGTCTTTTCCGGCCTAAATTATTCTGTCATTCCGGGACTAGAAATTTCACAACCAGCCATTTAAGGCAAGGCTTGGCAGATTTCTGGTGGAGAAGGGGGGAGGGAGGGTGAAGAAGTATATATACAGTATTGCTGATGTAGTAACTTTGTTATCTTTCTGTCCTTTTAAAATGATGAAAGGCAAAGAAAATGGCAGTGGAATTTAAGGTGATGTAAAGATTTTAATGTACTTTTTAATGTGATTCCTGGAAATATTCTTTCACATGCAAGTGATGCATGCAGTCCAATCTTGTGGCAATAATAAGACAAAAAAAAAAAATCTTTTAACACAGCAATCTATCGTATTGGTGTACACAATATGTTACTTTGAAATAAGTTTATTGTGTTAGATTAGTTTCAAAGAGTAGGTGGGGTTTTGTCCCCTCTTTGCTATCAAACTTGTAATTGTCATTGATAATTGTCATTATCAATGTGAATGAAACTCAAAGAAAAGCTTTTAAAACTCTTCTCAAAATGGGGTTTTCTTTTCTTCATGGATGCATATGGCATTCAACATTTCCATCAGCTGTTATAGGTCAATGGACCCAAGACTACATTTAGTGTCCACTAACAATTGTTTAGGTGTTTAGCCCAAGACACGAAAAAACAGATTCACTAGTAATTTGAGAAATATTCCTGGTAAATTTTCAGAATAAATGTTCATGATGGCCTTCAAATACTGTCTTTCTAAATTTCAAAATGGCACTGTATCAAATACAGTGCTTCACATTTTGGTTCAAAAACTCTTTTACCTTGTGGCAAAGTTATAGAGCTGGAGTTGTTTATTGATTTAAAAAAGAGAACTGGCTTCTTCTGATTTGAAAGGAAGAGTTGGTTTATTTTGGATTGGTCTGGGAATCATCATACAGAAATTATTTTCCCAGTTATAAAACTTGTCTATTATACTCCATATGGAAATTTTCCCAGTGAAGCCCACATAAGGTCAGGTGTTTAATAATCCTGGTGAAATATATCTATAGTTTATGAACATAGAGTTCTCTTCTAACTGGTGGTGCTTCTGCCTCATCCTGGGACTCTTAATTGGATTCTCTTCTGTATCTAATCATGAACATTAGTTAGTCAATTGTTATCTATTTCCTAGGTATTTCCATCTTCTGTGGATATGATGATTCTGCAGTGTCAATATGAGTTATTAACAATAGTTAATAACTGTGCCAATAGTAAAATTGCTTCTATAGCAAACAGGGGACAGATCTTCTGAGCGAGCTGATTCTGCTTTGTTTCCTAGTTGTGCAGTCTCAGTTCCTGCAGAGGTAGATGGTGAACTTCAAGAACTCTGAATAATTCATTTGTCTCCAGTAACATTGTGTAAAGAGGCAAGGATACTTTGGTCTCAGCAGCACCGAAAACTTCAAAGCAGTATTACTCTTGGGTTTCACAATACAAATATCCAGCTATGCTGAAGTCTGCTATTTTCTGACTGTCACCCATTCCTGTGTTACTGCAGAACTGTTTGCGCAGCTATGTGCTGAAATAGATTGGAAAACTGATGGATCTTTCTTTCTTGAGAGGTAGAAAAAGGAGGAAAGGAAATTACCAAGAGATTTTGTCTAATGTTTTATATCATAAACTGTAGTTCAAATTTTTCTGTAGGCATCCAGAGAGATTGCTTAAACATTATAAACCACATTTGACAAAAGTGACATTAATTACAAGATTTAAAGCATCATTCAGAAGTGTTTTGCAGTTAGGTCTAGAATAGAATGTGTGAAGTTAAAAACTAGTTAAATGCTGTGAACATGTTTCTCCTGATACAAAGATGTAACTTTCACATTGCGAGTAACTGCTGCAGCCATTTAATAGTAAAGCTGCTGTTAAAAAAAAAAAAAAAATGACAGAAAACTTATTCCAGACATGGAATAGTACCAGCAAAAGTAAAAGTGAATTAAACCCTTTGAAGCTTTGTAGTGCTCATAAAAAAAGTCATACCTTGAGTACTACCAATGACGACTTTATTTTACAAAGACTAAAAAAATAAAATATTCCAATATTAAATAGAGATCTTTCTAACTTCAGTGTCTCAAGCTGTATTTTCGTAATCATTAGTAATTGATCTATGCCCTACAGGATTACCCAGAAATACAGATATAATCTGCACCAAAAGGAGGCAAAAGTCTTTTGTTTGTTTCTGTTCAAATTTTTCAATCCCTATGCTAGGAGTTTCTACCACCTTTATTCTTCTGTACATCACAATACATGGAACAGTACAGCCAGCATGTAGGAGCAAAGAGAAACACGTCGAAGTGAAAGCAGAAGATTAAACATGCTAGCCTAAGGCATTTCTAGCCCAGAAATGAGCTTATCACAATTTGTGGAGTCAGATGCTTAGCAAAAGTCGACATCAAACATGTAGCTCTGAGAGTACCGAGTGAGAGTGCTGCATGAAAAGAGAAAAATAATAGACGAGAAAAATAGTTAATGGCTGCAGCGGTGCAGTACAGGCTCGGTGCAAAGGCAGGCTGTGTCAGTGCTGTGTATTTCTCAGTTTCATGTCAATAATTTGCCGTCATCTGTTTTAGCTGGTGTTTACCTGTTGCTCTCACTTCAGAAAGCAACTTACAGTCATGCCTTTTTCCTGCAAAGTCCAGCTGATACAGGCACAGGGGGAATAAAGCTTTCTTTCTACAATATTTGAAGTGGATTTAAAAGCTGATGCAAAGAATTAAAGGTCAATTAATTTATATAAAATCAATCACAGCAGTAGTATCAACTGATTCTATCAAATGATCAGTAACAGTATATCAAATTTCAGTTGAAATTAGTTACTTATATCTTTTGGTTAAGCTCTTTAATCTGCTTTAAATGCAAAAAATTCAGTCACTGATATCAAGTGGACTTGGTTGCGTCAAAACAAAATTTCTCACATACACTTCTTATATTCTTGAATTGTGTTAATTTAGTTACTTTGAAATTTCAGTGTTTGGATGTAATTTTTTTCCTGGAACTAGTGCTGAGATAAATGTGAACAAAATGAGCATTTTTTGCACAGGATTTGCCTTGCTGTTTACACTAGATATGGTTGGGAAGAGGTTGTTTCTTTTTTTTTCATAAGAGATTTAATTGCATGTAGTGGATGACATGGCTTAAAACAAGAAGAGAAATGTGAGAAGGCTGTCAAAAAAGTTGTCAGCTAGGTGTTCATAGCTTTCTACTGTTTTCTGATCCTTCAGCAAGTTCTTTTTTTAGACTGACTCATCTGACTCTTATAACTTCCTTTGGAAGAAGTCTCCGCAGGCGTTTTAATGACACTTAGTATTTTTTTCTGATCCACTTGGATGTTTTGCTGTTGCTGAAGAGCCTTTCCTTTGTCAAATATACTCATTCCTATATCTAAATTTTCCTCATTTTGAGATTGCTGTTTGCAAACTGTCTGGAGCACTTTCACAATGTTTACTTGCCCCTGCTTCCACCTTTGCTCTCCTTCAAAATCCCTATGAAAAGTCTCACTCAGAATACAGAAGTTAAAAGTATAAATCAACAAAATTGTCTGTGACAGAAGAATACTTAACACACCTTTTAAACACCTTAAACTTCCAAACTAATGTGGCACAGATGCAGGAATTCAGATGCTCCTTGTTGCTGAAAAAAAAGATTACCAGAAGAGCTATCAAGAAATTACTAAAGAGAGAAATGGCTCAAAGAACTGAGATCAAATGGGAAGAAGGAAAAGGTGCAGGGAACATCTTGGTAACAGGGAAAGACAGAAGGGAAGGATATGAAAACAAAATAGAAATTATTTAGAGGCTAAAGGCTGCTTACAGCACCCTCAAAAAACATAATACTGCAGATCAAGAAAGCAGAAGTTGAGAGACTGAAATTATGTTTACAGAGCTGGAAGAGAAAGTAAGTCAAAAAGCAAAAAAAGAATGAAAGAACAGAGAGACTTCATTATTGCAGGTTTTTTATACATTATAATCTAGTTTCTTCTTTTCAAATGTTACATAAAATTTGATGTAGTCAGGTTCAGACTAAAAGCTGCTTGCTTTTCTCTTCAAAGTGTTCTTTGAATATTATACCCTACTTAATTTTGTGAAGGAAAAGGAAATACTGTTGTTACCGTGCCTTACAGTGGTGGGCTAGGCAGAAACTGGATTGGTCATGGGTTTGGTGTGAGCATCCTCGTGGGAGAAACTCACTTGAAAAAATGTGCTAAAAAATAACCAAGGAGAAGAAAAAGTAGAGAGGTGCAGAGAGAAAACATCTGAAATAAAATTACATCAATTATAGTGCATGTAGAAATAACCTGTGTTTTGTGTTGACTCTTGTACAAAAATTAGAGAGCTTTTTCTTTTTTCTCCCATGCATTTTAGAATATTCATTTTGTTTATATATCTCCTGGACTACTTCAGCTATCTCTTTAGAAAACACTTTCCTTTTCCATTTACTTATGTTGTTTTATGACTTCTTATCCTACTTTAGGGAAAAAAAAAAAAAAAGACCCAAAAAACAAGCTCACAAGAACAAAAAACCCACTAAAAATTCTGTTCTAAAAAAATCCTGTCATTGAGTAAAGTGTTCTGCATTTTAGACTGCCGTAACTCTTGAGCCTGGCTAGTAACACCATTCTTTCATGTTACCTTGTCAGAGCCGGAGTAAGATTTGATAAATATGTTGAGGTTGTCTTGAAGCTACCAGTATTTAATGATCATCCCAGGGATTCTTGGAACAAGAAAAATTCCAAAGAAATTGTTATCCTTTGTAGGAAAATACTTGTAAATGATCCTCTGTACTACTTTTTATTAGATTAAGTATATAAGCAGAAAACTTTATTTGATACAAAATTTTCTTTGCTTTGAAGTTACGATTCAAAGGGAAGGTTATCTGATTGTTTTAGAAATGAGTAGTAAAATATTGATGGAAATGCTGGCTCAAGGACAGTACATGGGTTTTGGGCTGTCTCTTTATCTGAGCTCCACGTATATTTTTGAGAACTTGTAACAAGATAAATTCCCCAGGACAAAGTACTTCTGTAGTTAATGAATTTATAGTAAGTTTATGCAAATTGCTTATTTTGGATCTGTGAACTGTAGAATTTGGTTGGAGTTCCCTAGAAATACACACTTATTTTAGGTTTCGGCAAATCTTATGAAATACGCAAAAGCTGAAGATGATATAGTTTAAGAAATCTCTCTTTAAATATATACACAGATTTATAGATATTATTTCTGATAGTTCAGCAAAAAATTGTCTAGAATTTTGAAAATATATTGTCAATCTGTTTCACTACTTGTTTACTATCTGCTTATAAACCAGCTAAGCAATCTTGTGAACAGTGTAGAAATGTATCCCCAGGCTTAAGGGAAAGAAAAATACCCTGGTAATTACGTAAAATAAAACATAAGAGTAATGCAAATGAGAAGTAAATTGTTCCCATCACATTTACCATCCCAGGTGTTCATAATGCCCCAGAATTTAGCTGTAAAAATAAGCAAATTAAGTTTACGTTATTGCAAAAATATGTGACTAATTGGCAAGATTAAAAAAGAAACAAACAACAAAACAAATGTGTGTTTACTTTGCTAATATGTGTTTAGATTTAGGTACAAATATGTTCTCCATCATTAGTTATCTGTTAATATTCATCTCTCACATCATACACTCTTGTAAATCATTTGATCAGGATACAAGTCTGCAGGGATTGCCAGCTATTCTATCCCATCAGATGGTTCCTCCACCTTTTTTCCTTCTTGGATGGCAATCACAGGATGCAAATGGCAAGCTCTTCCAAGATATTTTCTAGCAGCTGGCTCTTGATGGGCTTCTTGGACAGCAGGACTAGACACACTGGCCGAACTTCTGAGCTGTTCTCATAATGAAGTGGTTTCTTGGCCTTTAATTGTCATGTCCTCTCCAAGTGCCCTTTGGATTTGAAATGATCTGCATGTTATATATTGCCAAAGAGCCCAAAGATGCAGAATTATAATTATAGAACTGGAAGCTGCAAATGTATGGTGTAAACTGAACATGCTGCATGCCCACAAGGCATGTGGACAGTTGAGTAGTCTGTTGTGATGGCAGCTCTGTTTCATATCAGGATGTGAAAACCTCGAACATATGAGTTGTAGCAAATAATTCCACAAATTATTGGAGTAACAGGGCTCAAAAGTAGAGGCAAAGAGGAAAGAAAGTTTAGGTAGTGTGACTTTAAATTGGAAATGAAAATTTATGTGAGTTTTGTCTGTGTGCTATTTTTTTTGTTGTTTTTTTTTTTTTTTTTTGTTATGTATTCTTGGTCTGTAGTGCTGTATTAAAAATAGATAACCAGGGGTGTTATATAGCCTAGTGTGATTTCAGGCACCTTGAAGGAGAACGTTTATCTGTAAGTACAACTCAATGACATTTTTCTTATGGTATGGAGTTTCAACCTCAAGTAAATATTGTGCTTAATATTCAAGTTTGCAAAACATGTACCAGCCTAGTATGTTAACAATGGTAACAGGAAACCTGAAAATGGAGAGCATATCTTTTTGTCAATTAAATTAAACTGTTGTTACCTAACCACACAAGTGGACTTGACAGTTACTCACAAAATAATTGGTTTCTGATCTTCTAATAAGTATTTGACTTAAAAAAAAAAAAAAAAAAAAGAAAAATTAAAGATCAAACTTGAAGAAGTTTAGATATCACATTTAAAAAAAAAATTAAAAAAAAATAGGAATAAAGCCACGTCTCACTGGAAAAATATTTTCTAAGATACTTTCAATTTTTTTTTTTTTTCAAAATGTAACATTTTCTGCATAAATCAATACCTGATTATAGCTAAAAACCTGGAAAGCTCAAAGAATCATTTCACTTTCAATAACCATGTAAAACTAGAATACTTTTAATATCTGCTTGAGCTCTATTTGAAGGAGTAACCTGAATTGAAAAGACTGCAAAAGGCTACATTCTTCGAATTCCTTTAGCCATAAAAAAAGCCGTGGGTAATCTTGTAAAGAGGAACTTGGTTTTTATTGATATAAGTGAAAAAGATGAAATTCAAGAATACATTAGAAGGAGTGAGACAATTTTCTAATTGTCCTTTTTTCTTTCTGCTATAATGTTAGTGTTGGAAGATGTGTTAACCTGAGCTACAAATTTGCTATTTTTCTCATTGCTGAACCAGCAAAAGAACTTCTGTGTAATAACAAACTAAAAGTCTTACAAGATTTCAGTTGGATGCTTCTCTGGTCAGATGGAAAAAACACTCCTCAGAATCAGTTGAAATACTACACAGAGATTAAATTTCTTTCCCTGTTTGTTTGTTTGTTTATTACTTTATTTGTATCTATATTTTACTCTTGATGTTATATATTTGCTAAAAAGGGGTTTTTTTGAGCCTTCTCATATTTTGACTTATTTTTACAGATAAAGAATTCCCAAGTAGCTGATCCTCTCATCCTGTGCCTGGAAAATCTAAACTAAAGTTAGTAGATACAATTATTCTGGACATAAGAAGCTTGGTGGTTCCCTGACAGAAGAAAAAATTAATTTCCTTTTAGAGAATGAGCTACAGTTCAACATATTTTCTGATATGATTTGCAGTGCAATGTTCTGGAATGTGTCACTGCAAAACATGTAGCAATCTTGCCATTGCTTCTAGGACCAATTCTACTAGGAGAATTCAGAAAACTAGTTTCTTAATCCAAGGGATAGAAATAGATTGGAGAGTGCATAGATCGTGCACTATAAGTTAGGGGGGAAGTGTTCTTAGGTTGAAGAAAGGCAAGGAAAGGGAAATAAAGAAAAGTGTAGCTGGAAATTTCTCTGTTAGGCTTTGTTTTGGAGTACATGTGTGGTTCCTCTTTTTACTCTGGAACTAATCCTTACTTGAGACTCGATGGTCTGTATGAGGACCCCATGGGAACTGCTGTGCCATACAAACAGGTTGGCATCAAGACTTACAGGGTGCTTGGTCCAGCAGCATTATTTCAGCAAAACCTAAGAATTCATTTCAACAGTACAATGCAAATTCAGGATCACCTAAACTCTCTAGTCCTGCAGTATTTGTTTGGTTTTTGGTTGAGTTGTTTTTTTTGTTTTCTTTTCTTTTCCTAAAAGCTTTTGCATCTAGGAGTGGATAAGTATGAATGCTATGCATAGGTTTATTGCAAAATGTCATCAACATAGTCTTTTGGGAAGCAGTGACCTTGACTCTTCATCTTGAGCACGGTGCAGTTCAAGGTGGAAAAAAAGACTTCTTTCTTTGTATGTCTTCCTTTTGAGTTGAAGACTGGGTTGAGTAGAGTAGCTGGGTTGTAGCAGCTTTATTTAATAATTGGGATTACTGTGAGGCAAGGATACGGGCAATAATCTGCCACTCCAGAGCAGCAGAGTATATTGATAGTGAACTATTTTTCTGGTAATCTAATGTGAATTATAGTGTTTTTAGTAATCTCAGACTTGTGAGAAGAAACTAGAGTAAAACCCAGAATTTCTACCATATCATCTATCAAGTACTGTTGCACCATTAAAAAGACCAGAAGCAAACTGTGGAAGACAGCTGTTCAGAGTGAAGTTTCCCCCCTTCTCCCAAACAAGGTGCATGCTTCCTCATTAAAGATTGTGTCTAGGGTAAACAGCCACAGATTGGTTGCACATTAATTTGCTGGAGAGAGCATCATGAGTTTACCAAGTCATCTGAATGCTCAACAGTTGTGGAAAGATAGGCCTCTTTTAAGTAAAAACAACTGTCAAAGTCATGACCATTATAAAATTCTATTCGGTGCACCAGAGCAAATCTCAGTCTCAGCTAACTTTGCTTTGAAATGTGCCTCACTTACGTTTGCAAGTAAAGAACCAACAGCTACCTCATCTGCCTGAAATAAGATGATTCTACTTGGTTGAAGGCTTATAAACCCCATGTGGGAGCTTGCATTGCTGGACCGTTACTGTTACCCATCATGTGTTTCCTTACACTACTTTTTTTTCTCTTTCGGAGTGGTAAGCTTTAAAATAGGTGACATTTTTACATCTAATGCATATATAAGTGTTTGAGACATCAACACACTTTTCATAATTTCACACTGCTTTTTGCATTTACAGGCTTATTAAAATGTTCCTAGTTGTTCCTTTTGCTTGCTGGGCTGAGAAAGAGCTATACTCATACTGTGTAACCACACAAATAATGGGGCCTTGAAAAGTTGACTTGTTTGAAGTTACATAGCAGGGGAAAAATGTTTTGTAGATGGAATTTATTTATTTCCCCCAAGGTACGAAGGCTGTCCTTGAGTATTACTAGCTATTAAAAGATAACCACCCTGTGGTTTAAACTGATATCCCCATTAATTCAACTCCCCATAAGAAAACTGTACTACTTAAAGGAATAATTGACACCAGAAGCAATTTTCAGCAGTGCTTTGCCAAACTTTCTTCCGGAATAGTACCAGTATCGAGCAATTAAGTATGCTTGCTTCTCTTTTTACATTGTTTTTGCTTCATGGGTGTTGACACTGGGATTCATTCATTGACTTAATGTTGAACAAGATTATGACCTTACTCCTGAACTGTAAAAAAGCACATACAGGCAATTTATTTTTTTCTTAAAAAAAAATTAAAATGAAATATGGGAATATGTTAACGTTCAGAGTTGAAGCAGCTAATGTTCCTGTCTCTAAGCAGTGTATTTGCTTGGCTGGCAGCACTGTTTTAAACAAATAGGAGGGCATGAAGTAATACCCTCCTTTAGAGGAGGGGAAGATGTCTTCAGGACCAAGACCCCTATGCTGAAAGAAAGGTGGCATGGGTGGTGCTGAAAGGGTGATGTAGATTTGTGCTCTCTGCATAATCTGGTCAATGCAAGGACAGTCTCTTTCCTGTGGATAAGGATGGTTAAGGGATGCATTATCCTTGGAACACGAAGCAAGTTTGGAACATATGTGCAGAGTAACACCTTGCTCTCCTTTCTGCTTCAGCAGTCAGTTCAACAACATGTCATCTTTGGTAGAGTTCGTGGCAAAGTTAGTGTTTAGTGTAAATCCTGAAACAAACTGATTTCTCCATTGACATATATTTGCAAAGGTTGTTGGTGTTATTATTTTCTATCTAACTATATAACATTACCTGTATATATACATCCCTGTATATGACAACAGACTCATTTTCTCATTATAAATTCTTAATACTTAAGATTTCTGTTCATAAACATTGCTAATTAAACAATAGCTAAACAAGTCAGGTAGAGTTACAGGAATTACTTCTGTTGCTTTGGCAGACTTGATAAAAGCTTTAGAAGTTTAGTTTAGAAATCAATGAATTTCAGACTATTTTCAGATGACTATGAAGAGTGTGATATTTGCGGGCTTGGAAAATCTTCGGATCTTGACTGGATCTTGACTGCTTTATAAAAATGAAAAGGCTAGATTTTCATTGAGACTCTTGACTTAGTTTTGGGTGGAATCCAACTTGCCTAAAGTTACCTGTCTAGGTGTTGGATGTTTAATCTAAATCAGCCATTGCGTGTTTTCAGATGATCCTGACGAGAAGCTGCTGCGAAGGATGATTCACATCAGAATAAAATAAGTACTTAAGTTGCATGGTATCATGCATCAACAGCCCTCTTTAGGGCATTTCTTACGTCTCTGGGAAATTGAGCCATAGGAATGTTGCTAAAGGAAAAGATGCAGTGTTTCTTAGAATTGATGCAGTTACCATTTTCGTAACACTGGAGTGGTATTATTCCTCCTGAAGTCAGTTAATTTAAAATTTACCCATACTGACCGTTTTTTGCAAGGAAAAAAAATTACACAATAAGTCCTGTTGCTTACTCTGCATTGGCATTTTTTTCTACTAATGTAAGACTGCTGTCTGAGCTCAGCCTTGAGTGTTTTCACTCTGGCTTTGGCTTTTTTCCTCTTGCTGCATTTAGAAAAATAGCTGAGCTTTCTGTCTCATTTTCTGTTATGTCAGCAAGATGCAGAATTTCTGTAATTACATTGTTAGTTTGTAATAAATCAGGACCTTACTTGACTTTTGAACCCCATGAAGATGATCACAGAATTTTTGTCTGTAAAGTCTTTATTAAGTAATTTAAAATCTTATCCCAATGAGAGCCCTTGCTTGGGCTGATGGGGTGCTAATGTTATGTTGCTTTCCAATGGCAGCAAATGTCATAAGGCAATGCAGCGAAAGATCTTAATTGTCTTCCTACATCCTGGTGTTCTTTAATGGCTCTAAATTAATTATGCATTTTAATATTTTTATTTAGTCGTAAATTGTGTTACTTCAGCAGAAACATAAAGCTAATGTGATTGGGTACCATAGGAATGGAAGCACCTGTGTTTTTAAGGATTGTTCCCCAACATTGCAATTATTCAGTAACTGTCTGGTTCAGAAAGTTCACAAAACATTTTGCTCATGTGCTACTGGGGGCCACTGAATACCTTGTATGTAATTTACAATAAAAGGTTGAAAGCCTCAATTACAAGTTGCCTCAGAAAGAGAGTGTAAGAAATGAAGGCTATTGCAAATAGCTTAAATGCCTGTAGAAACAGAAAGTATGTTAAATAAAACTTACATGCAGGAAAAACACTGAATCTCATATTAAAGGGAATGGCAATAATAAACAAAGTCAAACCCAACAGTCCCTGCCAGTCTAACCTGGCTACTTTTCTTCCTCCCTTCAGAATTCATTATTGGCTTTTTTTTTTTTATGCTATTTTTTTTAACAGAATCTAGCTAGGTACCTGAAAATTTTAGTATTGCTGGCACCATTGGTTCACATCACTTTGAGACTGGATTTTTATTGTCAACCTTTTCTTGAAAAGTGGTTTTCCAGTGTACTTTCTCCTCTGCCAGTAACAGGAAAGAAAACAGATATGAATCCTCTAACCAGTTTCAGAAGCATCTTAATTTTCTGAAATATTTAAAAATCTAAGTCACCTCCAGTCATATCATCTATCAAAAATCCCATGTCATTTTCTTTGCTTCCCAAAGCATCTCTATGAAAACTGTATATTATGCTTTAGGGAACATCACTTCTACTGCAAATGTATAGAAACTACACTACTGCTCTTTGATTAAATTGAAATACAGAAGAAAACCTGCATAGGTAAAACCCATGGTTATTCCAACATGCTTTAGGGAACATCACTTCTACTGCAAATGTATAGAAACTACACTACTGCTCTTTGATTAAATTGAAATACAGAAGAAAACCTGCATAGGTAAAACCCATGGTTATTCCAACATGCTTTAGGGAACATCACTTCTACTGCAAATGTATAGAAACTACACTACTGCTCTTTGATTAAATTGAAATACAGAAGAAAACCTGCATAGGTAAACCCCATGGTTATTCCAGCTAGAAAATGTGGCTGGGGTTGCCATCAGTTCTCAAGAGAAACATGTATTTTTACATTTTGTCTAGGTGACAGCACTTCCATTACTATGATGATCTGTGAAATCACAGAATAGCAAAGCAGTGCTGCAACGCAGGAGTGATTATAGTCAAGCAGTCTGAACTCTTATGACTGTGTAATTCAAAGCCTATGGGCAGTGCACAGACCTTCTGGTCTGCATCAGTTCTCTGTCCTGGTTCAGGTATAGGTCATGCTGCTACTTTCTTAGATACATCCCATTAGAGCTTAATCTCATGTATCACTGAGTTTATATACTTCTGGAGTCGTTTACAGTGTCTTACTCATATTAACTCGCCTGAGTAAATGTATATCTGCAACAGATGTTGATTACTACTGCCCTTGGTAGTAATCAGTTCCAAGCTTTTCCTAATACTCAGAATTAAATAAATCCTGTGCAAAGCCAAACCTGCATTATCTGAGCAGAAGAGTTAAAGCGTGATAGGAAAGCCACTGGCTTATTTCCCCTGGGTGGTCTGTCTAGTTTTAGTAAAGCACTGGGATGATACTTTGGAAATTTGGGAATCTGATTTTTTGATTAAATTCTGAAATTCATGACAAAATATGGCATGACACAAGGGGTTTTATCTTCTCACATATTATCCTTTTTTTTTTCTCATCCCTTCTCCCCACCAGCTGAAAGTTGTTTAGCTTTTTGGTTTGTATAAGCATTCTAACAAAATTCAGGATACTGATAAAGAAAGAAATAGCTGAGCAGCTTTTTTCCAATAGTTCTGTATCGAAGTTCTGATTCAAATACTGATTCAAAATTACAACAGGTCTTAAACTTCAGCTGCACAGAAAACCACACTGCAAGTGATCTGCAGAGGTTAACAGATTTTCAGACATGGACAAAGGCATGTTACAATCCCACAGTATATTTATGATGTTTTTGAGTATATTTTGAGGTTTTTGCTCCTCAACCCTGATGTCTGTGTGGCTGTTCACAATGACAGAGAAAAACAGCAAGCGGGAAGCTGCATTCTTAGCAATGAGAAATTTTAGTTAAAAGTCAAAATCAGCAGCTTTTCCTACACTGGTTTGTGTTCTATTAGATGTTGCTGTAGTCTGTAAAATGCTATATGTATTCAGTCCTGGGACTGAAGTACAGTTAGGCTTTTATACAAAGAAGTGCTATTCCTTCCTGTTATGCAATGAGACCTAAAATGGGCATCCTGCCCTTTTGAACACTGGCATCAAAGATAGCAGTGACTGCCAGACCATGCAAAACTGTCCGTGCTGAGTAGCAGAAACCTCCCGATAAAACCTGGGGTTGTGATCCACACCAATTCCTTGGGCGCTTTGTATTGTATGGGTTAGAGTGTTGTGCTAGTAATGCCATGGTTACAGGTTTGATCCCTGTATGGGTCATTCACTTAAGAGTTTGACTCGATGATCCTTGTCTCAGTCCCTTCCAACTCAGAATATTTTGTGATTTTCTATGTAGCCTGTGGGCATTACTTTGGAACCCAGTCCCTGCAAAAAGCAACCCTTCAGGGCACTGCTTCACAGAGCAGAGCTGCTGAGTTGCTCTGGTGGTGGCACAGGGGAACAGAATCAGAGGTTGTGGTCAATGCATGGTATCTCCTCTCTGCCACTCCTTCTTTGTGCTTCTCTGTGTTTCCAGCCTTGAGTCTCCACAGGCTGCTGTCCCTCAGGATGAACCTGCTCCAGCCTGTGCTCTCTGTGGACCACAGGTCCTGCAGGGCATGGCCACCTGCTCCTGTATGGACTGCGTGGAATTACTTTGTTCTCTTCTAAAGATGTTTTCTCTGAGTCAACGCCAGTGTGGCTGCAGGGCTCATCCACGCCCTACAGTGTGTACCTTGGAACCAACTGGAACGGGCTGCATCTCGTGTGGCATCTCTCCTCACAGAGGGCCCTGCTGCGTGGACATGAATCCCCAGAGCAGAGGTTGCACTGGAGGTTGCGTCAGCACTGCTGTGTTTGCTGCTGTCCCTGGGGAATGCAAGGCTTTCTTCCTTCCCTTCCCAGGGACTCTCTGGGTGCCTAGAAATAACCACAGCCACGGAAGATGGTGTGGACACCTCTGTTGCAGTGTCCAAGGGTCCTGCCTCCCAACACAGGAAGACACTTGCTCTACAAGAGCTGAAATTGAGGCTGGAGCTGTGCAGGCACCCACAAGCCAGGTTGTTGGCTCCACGGGGCTGTGCTGTGGGAGATGGCAGGTTTAGAGCCAGTGGGTATATGGTCAGCGTGGCCCTGGCCTTGGGCCACACCTTCACCCCGTGGTATTTTTAGAACGATTTCTGAGCTGTAAGGGTTTAAAATTATTCTTTAATTTTAAAAAAGGAGAAAAAAAATTCTTCGGTTCTGCAAGTAGACTTAGTGAAACTTCATGGATAAAGAGGTTAAATTCCAGTAAGATGTAATTACAGCTGTTGTTGGGTCTGTAGCTCTCTAGTGTAGAAGGAGCTGGACCTTTAATCTTTCAACACTTTTTTCTTTGCCCAGAGACGTAGTTTTATATGTTTGAATGTAAAAGATGCATTGAAGCCACTGTCTGAGTTAATTTTGAGGGGTTATTAAAGGTTTGCATATACATACTGTTAACTCTTGGTATAGAAGAGTAGATTTTGGTAGGTCAGTGTGGGAGATAATTGCATCTCTTGCCAACAGCTTATCTCTTCTCTATGTGTATAAAAATCTTCATTAATCCTATAAATTCTCATCAGAAGTTTCATTAAGACATTTGTTGGGTAATTTTGTGTATCCTTGATAGAAACTGGAGTTTAGAAAGAAATTCATGATTACTAAGATTTTCCTGTACTGCCTGCAGACATAGTTAGGAAAGGCCAAATTACGAGCCATTTCCTACCTGGATACTCCAGTGATCAAGCAGCACATTTCCATTAACAGACTTACCATCCCCTTTCAGGAAAGTCCATCTGCTTCCAACTGATAAAGCAGTGTATCATTCACTGTGCCTTCAGCTGCCTCATATAGTTATCCAAAATTTTACTTACGCTTTCCCACTCTCTCAGATTTTACACCAAACGTGTATATTGTGTGCGTAAGTCATACACAAATATTTCTTCAAATGTCAAAATGTTTAATGTTTCAAGGTATTTATTTTTTCCCTCTTTTTAGAGTAATCCGAGAAACTGAAAAACACAAGAGGCAGAAACATTTGTTGCAGAGTTGATGGAGAAAAGGCTGTCAGTAAGGCACTCGAGTATCTTGAAACTTCTGAGTAACTGTTAATAGTGAAACCTCTATGTGGAAGAAATGAAACAGTATGTTTGCTTGGGACATCTTTTTCAGTTAAGGCTGCCTTCCATGAGAGGGGGTATGTGTTTTCATCCCATAAAAAAAGAATTATATGTATATATAGAGAAGCCTAATCTTCCTCTAAATGGCTGTATGGATCAGAATATTTATTGACTAAGCAGTGAATGAAAGGGATATGTAAAAACACTTATTACGGATACCAAATTACCATTATGAGAAATGAACACTCAGGATTCATCAAAACAGATTTAGATATGCTGTGTAATGGATGGTGGACATGAGATACTCCTAAAGCTTACTTAATCTCTTCCTAGGGCCAGCAACTAAAATACATCAGCACTGTTGACTGGTCCTTTGGTATGGCAGCTTTGCCTGTGTTTGTGTAGAGTCTGTACAGAGTCTGTACCGCTTAGGGGTAGATGACTGTAACTGCAGAGATATCTAAAGTTCAGTGGGACCGATTCTTAAACTATTAATGCCAATAACTGTATACTAAATGGTGAGTTTTCTGGTTTGGTCTGTTTAACCATTATTATCTTCTAGTGTCATGTAAAATTATACATGACGTTTAAAAACTTTAGTGTAAGAAAAAACCTTTGTCAGAGGTCCTAGAAGTCAGGCATCAGTAAGCACCCAAAGGAATAAAAATCTGAGATTCTAATCGCTTCTCAAATTTTATGTATCAGATACATAGAGAATTGAATAAGTATTGAAGAGTAGTTAGATTGAAGAACTCTCCTTTTCTTCCTGATGTTTTTCCTAACAGCTTGTTCAACTGATTAATTCAGACACTGTAGTGCACTTACAAGATGCTTTTTGTGTGAACTGAACTGAGTTGAACACCTTTATGCTGAGCAGATCTAACTGAGTATTTCCATAACAGCCACTCAACTTTGCCACTAAAACACTGAAGTCACTATTGGAGAGTGAAACAAATGTGATTTGTCTAGACGGAACAATTTTTGAGCTATGAGACTGCCAAACTAAAATCATACCTGAAATGTTTGAATTTTGTTTTACTTCTTGGAAATTCAAAACAAAACAAAGGCTTCTAGTTATTCAGCACCTAAAACAGAGTTGGCTAAGTCAGTACTATGAATTGATATCTCTTCACCAAGAATATTGTCTTAATTTAGGACTTTAATCATTAATTTTTATGTCTGTTAAACTGAATGAGAGAGGCATACAATTATTGTTTTCAGTCATCCTGAAAAAATAAAAGTTGACAAGTTGAACAAACTTGTGTGGTATTAAATTTTTCCCAGCAAAGAACTCTGTTTTAACCTAGATGTTGTATGTTTTCCTGTCATATCAGTGGAGAGGTACTTTTCTAGTGTATAAACATTGCAGTTGCAATCTCTTACCATCCAGCTTGTCTGGACCAGAATGATCCTAACCTCTTTATAATGATATCCAGTGAAAGAAGGGCAAGGCAGACACACTTCTTCCAGCTTTCGTACTTTTTAATGTCTGAAGTTTAAGAATCAAGATATTTTCTGCCCTTTAAGGTCCATTGGAAATAGAAGCTGCAGAGCTATATTGTAATATGCCTTTTTTTCTGATTTTTTTTACTCATCTTGATCATATTCATTAAACTATTAAAGCACCTTTTATCTATGTAGATACATCTATATGCATTTTTGAAGATGAGAAACATGATGTGTAGTAGTGTTGATTTCAGCAAGAAAATACAAACTAAATACATAACTAAGTCAAATTTTTGAGACCTTTTTTTCCCTTCCAGTAAGGCAAAAATTGCACTAAGTTAATTAAAAAAAAAACAACCGATGAGATCACCTTTATCTCTTGCTATGCACTCAGGTGAAATTCCTACTTTATTATGTGTGAAGTTTATTATGTGTGAATTTTATTTTTTATAGTGAGGAACCTAATTCCTGTGAAACGCAGGAACTTTTATTCTCAATACAGAATCAATACATGCAGATTTGTTTTCTCAAGTAGACAGAGCAGAAATTACTGTATCCAGAATTTTGGTTTCCACAAAAGTAGCTCTCCTATTTAAAGGCCTTTTCTGACACTCAAGTCTTGAGTTTTTATCAAAAATAAATAAAAGCTAAAGGCAGCACACAAGTGTTCTTCTTGTTTTAAATGGGGATTCTTATGAATATAGGAAAGGAACCATGCAAGTCATACAATGTGATTTTCAGTTATATACCTGGAACCAGTCTCACAGTTTTATAACACAGATTGAGTGCGAATGCCTAGAAGCACCCCTCAAGTTATATTTCCCAGCACAGATGTAGTAATTGAGGTCGGAGGTGGCTGATGTTTCATAGAATCATAGAATCAGATGGGTTGGAAAGGACCTCTGAGATCATCAAGTCCAACCCTTGATCCAACACCACCGCGGTTACTAGACTATGGAACTAAATGCCACATCCAGCCTCATCTTAAAAACCTCCAGGGACGGAGAATCCACCACTTCCCTGGGCAGCCCATTCCAATGGCTGATTACTCTCCCTGTAAAGAATTTCCTTAAATAGGTCCAGAATTCGTGCTGATACCTGGGGTGGTGGTTTGGGGGGTTTGTTGACATGGTTGCTCCAAATGGAACTTGATGTTCTGCACTGTTCAAGCTGAATTATTAACTGGTTTTGATTACTGTTCATAAAGAGTAGAGTTTATTAGCTTTGAAACTGAATATTAAAACAGCACAAGCTTATATGAAGCGACTAACTTTGTCATAAATTAAGGCAATGAATTCCAAAGTTCTGAGTCAGAGCCTGCATTGTTAGGGGGCTAAAACTGGATTATTGATATTAATGGCATAAAATTAAAACATGGTACAAAATTACTGGGAAGAAATTTTTTTATTAATAAGAACTTGAAAAGATAATTTAATAATTAATTAATCGCTACATAAAAACATAATAACTTGATGAGAAGGAAATTATTAAAATTCCTTTTTAGTTGTCAGAAACTGCAATTCCTCAACTAAAAGGAGGCTCAACTAACTAGAAAGAGGCTTCTCTTTTCAATTGTTTTGCCATCTTAAAAGTTTAAAAGTTGACTTTGATAAAGGAGCAGACTTTTTAAAATTATGTTTCAGCCCAGATAATGTAAATGAGAAATGCTTTTCAACGTTTATACTTTCTGTATAAAAAATAGTAGAGCAATTAATTTTTAAAGTGTTTAAGTGTTTTTAAGTGTACTTCTCGTTGTTTCATGTTGTTGATAATATGTAAGCATTCCACTAAGGACCTTTATGGACCTCAATTAAACAAAAATTAGTACATGCTGTTCAAATTCTAGTTTTACTACATGAGTGAGTTACTAGGGTGTAGATTCAGTGCTTCATCACTGGAGTGAGGTACTAAAACCAGAGCTGCTGTTTTGAAAAGTCTGGAACCCTCTGTTCTGAGCCAAAAGATTGAGCTCTCCCACCAAAGGCTCCACGAAGTCCTTACAGAGGTTCTGCATCACTTTTCAGAGTGAAAACCCTTTCCAGGTGGGAGGCAGTTAAATGATATACGTGAGCTCCCTGGCTGTTCCTTGCCTGTTTCTGAGAGTTTTGCTTTCTTTGCACAATGACCATCAGTGCAGACAGGTTTCCTTGTGCTGAGCATCCTGTGCATTGCCTATCTAGTAGCAGTGGCAGGAACAGAATTTTAGAGCAGTGGGTAATGGCTAGGCCAAGAAATGCCTAGGAAAAGAAATGTTTCAGGAAGTGGGTTTGAATCTAAACATAGATCTGAGCTGAGAGGGTATCAAAGGCTGTTCCTAGGAAAGGGTTTGCCACACTGATGCGTCCAGGTTCCTTCTAATTAGGAATTGCTTGGCATTGTTTGTAAGACAAAAAAATACATATCTGGCTATATTTGATCTGATTCGCTTCCACTTCCTTTTCTTTCTTTCGTTCAAATTTAGCCTCACCTGTTCATTTGGTTTGGGGTGTTCAGATTCACTTCCACTCTAATGCATTGCACTTCCTGACTGTGCATGGATAGTGGAGGGAATGGCTGTCTTCCAGGAGAGTGTTTTACCAGAGGAGAGAGAGACCTTTGTGGTTAATGGTATATCAGAGCTATGATAGAAGTGCTGCGTTAGTGTGCAGCAATGTACATGGATAGTAAATGTGTATTTTCTTCCATTCTGAAAACTAACTGGAATATAGTCTTAGCGTTGTTTGTTAATAATCTAAGCCTTGCTGTTGTTGTTTTGGAGTTGTTTTTTGGTTTGTTGTTTTTTTTCTCCTGAGAAACTGAACATCTAGGATAGCAAATGTGTTCCTTCTCTGATCTGCTGCCTCCTTTTTATAACACCTGGGAGTAAAATCCCTTGGTATTCTGGTAAAGGCTAAGACACTGAGCAAACATGTGGAACATCTTGATTCAGATTCACTCTTCTGTGTTAATCAAAGGGGTCTTGAAGCCTCAAAGTGCAACAGCATGTAATAAATGAGATAATAATGGTACATGGTTCTACTAATTATATGTATTATTATATATTCTAGCATATATAATTATATTTATGTAAAATATAGATATATATTTTATGTATTTATAAAAGAAATATAAATTTTAATTTAGTATACATAGAATATAATATTGCAAGTAATTAGATAAATATGATACACATATATGATTTATAACGTAATGGCATATGGTGGTGCAAGGCTTGATATGCAAGCAGGTAACCCCACGCACCAGGCTGTGGCTGAAGTTTTAAAGAAAATTTATTTTAACAGTCAAGAACATTGCAGTATGAATCTGAATGATACATGTGCTTTATGGCCTTCCTAGTCCCCCAGGTGGGAGCCTCCAGGCACGTCTGTGAGAATTTTATCGCTTGTAGCAAGGGAGTTACTTCTCAGCAGACAGGTAAAGAGAACACGCACAGCATCCTGCACAGGAACAAATTCCTTCCCACGTTAAAGCTTTTCCCTGGCAGCAAAAGTTTCCTTGAACGAGTGCTCCCCTCTCCCTCCTCTCTATTTCTTGCAAAGATCTTCTGCTCATACAGGTCAGTAGTTAATCCTTCTCCTACACTTCTGACTTCAGAAATTTACAACTTCTGCAGAGGAAAGTGTGTTGTTTACATTTTAATTATTAATATTTCTGCTTCCCCTATCAACTTTTAAAAGCATCAGTGTATTTAATGCAGCTGAAAATATAATGTGTGGGGTATATTAGGAGTTTGATTTTTCTAGCTCTCTACATTTTTACATGAAATACAGTATTTCAAACCAACTTTACAAATTGGTTAGCTTGAAAGACTCAATAATTTGGGGAAGAAAAAGAGACCCCAGTTCTTAATTCTGCCCCTGTATCAAGCTGCTCCTCGGTCTAAATGAGCTAAGCCTCCCATCTCCCTCTGTGCCTAGAGGTGCCAGTTTCTGACTCAAGCCAGAAAAGTTTGCTTTGCTTACTCAGCTGGAGACTTAGAATAATAATCTCCCCAGGAAAGTGGTGGGCCATCTTATCAAGACTGTGTTTATGCCAAGAAAGGTCCAACCTGGTATTCATTGATTCTGTGGTTATTTTTGGGAGAAACTGTTATCGTCACTCCAGTTTGGTTATTGGGTTTGAAAAAATCATCTGAAAATACTGTGACCATACATAGCTCTTTGGAGGTAAGTATGAGCATCCCAAAGTCTTATCAGTACCATCTTATTACCACAACTTCAGATCTCTGTGTCATAAATGCATGCTTGAGTTGTTCTACTTTCAACTAGGTCTCTCATATTAAAAAAAAAAATAAAATAAAATAAAAAAAAAATATTTAGCAATAGAAAGTATTAATAGCTTTTGTCATCTCTTGCTCCAAAGGATGCCTTTTGGCTCATGTGTCTGTGCCTCCCCCATTTTTCTGTAATCTATTTTAATAATTGTTCTGTCTTTTGTTTTGTTCACAGCCTACATGCTGACGCACTACCAGTTTTGTTTCCAAAAGAGGAATTCACAGAATTACACAGTGTCTGATCCAACTAACCACTCTGATGATCCTCACTGGACCATGTAGGTAAATTTCAAAAAACCCTTCACACTATATCTTTGAGAGTGTTCAACATGTTGGGAAACAGCTGATTTTTGCAACACTGCTCACTTTGTGGAGTCAGAGTCTTTTGGAATTTGTAGACTACAGTATAATTTATTAAGGCCCTGCAACTTGTGATGTGTTTTATTGTCAATAGATACACAAAAATAGACTGTCATATGTCACAATGTGTTTGGTCTTCTTGCTACATCTTTTTTAAGTAGTTGTGGGTGCTGGCAACAATTTGATGTCTATTGTTCCTGTAGTTGTACCTGAGCAAACTTTAGTAACAGCTGCAGTGGTGAAAATTTCAGCTTAGGCACGAAACCCAGCAGAGAAATGGATAAATTCTTAAGCAACTGTTAAAGCTTGAGCTTCTTTTTATTACAGCCACACAGGTAGCAGAATAAGAGTTAGCCAGATAAGAGCTAGGATGAACAGGTTTACATGCATGAATCTCTATGTTTGTCTTAAGAAGAGTAGAGGAGTACCATGGTACTGGTAGTCAGGAGAATGATGCCTTTGGGTTATTTCTGTTGATTGTCTTGAGCTTCTGCACAAACCGTCAAGTTTTCTATGAGTTTCAGACAAAATAAAAAATGTAACCAATATTTCACCTCCAGAATTTCCCTGCAGAATAATTCAGTCTTGCTATAGAAGTGGTGAGAATCCAACAATTTAAATTCAATTTCTTGAAAAGTGTGTTTTTACTTTTTGTTTTGATATTCCAGCTGCATTTACTTCCAGTAAGTCTCCTCCCTCTGAGCTAGAAGACCTAGGCAAAGAACTAAATTGTTCTGAATAAATTGCCAGCATTCATTATTTCTTGACTGCTTTCTCACTTGTATGCTATGCTGTTTTATGTCTCAATTGCAGTGGCATTTAAAATAATTTACATAAATTGGTAAGCTGCAGCATTTATGTCTACATTATAGGTGGTGTTTCTGTTACATTCCTTACACATTCTACTGAGGTTCCGCCTTGGTTTCCATTTCTAATTTTGTGGAAATGAACTGTAAATTTGGATTTGTAGCAGTAGTTTAGATGGCCTGTATTTACACATGCTAGCACACTGTTTTTACATGGAAAACAGGTCTCCTCGTATACTTGTTTTAGCAACCTCGACACTGACAGTTTATTGTGATTGTTTCAGGAGTTTCTTGAGATTTCAGTCACTCAATTGCATCTGGAGAAAGCTTCTAACCAAGTCATCTCAGGAATGCATTTTGAGAGCATACTGGCTGAATTGTATGGCTTCAATTTAACAAGTGTCTCAGATGAATCCTGGAACAATGCTTACTTCTGCTTTTGTATCTCTAAATTATGATATGGTATATTTGCACACTGTTACACTGTTGGCCGTATTCAGTTACAGTTGATTTTGCCTTTGTGTTGACCATATTCCAGCTTTAATTAGATGTTTTTTCAAGTATTTTGTGTAAGGTGAAAGGTTGTGAATTTGGGCCATTTTTTTTTTTTTTAATTTAGATGGCAGCATCTCTATGAATAAAATACTGAAAATACATAATTTTTTCTGGTTTGGTACTTAAATTTAAATGGACATAATTCATAAGTGGGTTACTATCTCCAGATTGGAGAAGAGATTCATATTCTCTGTTGTAAGTATCCAAAATCTTTCCCAGTTGTAACTGATGGGGAGGAAGCAGTCCCAAAAGACATTTATTATGCTGGAGATGGTATCACGTCTAAGGAGAATGCTTTAGTAGATATCAGTGGCACAACTATTCCTCTGCAGGAATTTTTTTAATTGATGCCAAATATCAGAGTACCCCAAAGGAACTGGAATTGAACTGTATTCAGTTTTAGTCTGAAAGGAAAGTAACAAAGAAAATAGTCCCCATCTCTCTTCCTGTATAAACACTTTTTATTTGTCACTTAGACACTGATATGACAGTGAGGAAAAAAATAAAGAGTTAAAGCACCAACTCATATAATCCATTTTCAGAAAAGTGTTGGTTTTTTTTTTCCTGATAATAAATTAATGGCATCAAAGCCGTTCATGCAAACAAATCTAGTGGTTTGCTTTAGATTTACACCACACTGTCATGCTACCTCTTAAGGGATTATAGCTATAAAGAAATAATAGAATAATGTTCTTTATTACCCACAAATGTGCAGTGCATTAAACAGAATTTGCAGTTTATCTGAACATGTTACATTCATCAAGAAAAACAGCCTTGTCCTGCTTAGCAAAGTACATTAGCTAGACTGGGTTGTCATAGTCCTAAAGTCTTGCCTCAAATGCAAGGATAATGGTCACTATGATATACTTTTTTCATTACATACAAGTAATGTTTCCGCTTTAGTAGCTTTTAGCAAAGTATGGATGCTTGCAAATGTGGTGGTACAGCTTGGCTCTATAGTATATTCATAAGATTATTTAAAACCAAGCCCAATGTGTTAGAATTAATTAATTATTGTTTCATATAGCCATAAATTTGATTATAGATACTGTAATGGATTTAAATATCTACCTGAAACTTTCTGTTATTGATAAAATCTACCAACTCCATCAGAAATTTAATTCCAGAGCACTGATCTTTGTTTTATAGAGTAATTCACAGAAATATTATCCCTTGAAAAATGGTTCAAGCTCTTAATCACAAGCTAGTGAGAACATATATTTTAATTTATTTATCTATGTATTTATTTACAGTCTGTGGTAGCAGGTTAAAGCAGAAGAGTAGCTTTGACAAAAGAAAGAAACAATTCAAAGCACTTATAATTTGTGACTATGGCTGTCATGAGTTCATGCTGTAAGCAGTTGTACAGTCAGCCAAATCTTACACTTCTTACTTGCCTGGTCCCTTTGAAGTGATTTGGTCTGATGTTATTTCAAGAGAAGCATCACAGCTTAGACTATTGTGTATCTGTGGCTGGTGTGTTGAGCTCATGGTTCATCCAGGAGGAGAAGGTACTATTATGCTTTAAAAAGATGATTAATGGCCAAAATTAACTTTCTAAAGGCAGTTTCCTCTTCGTGTCTCATTATTTAACCAACTCTATGCAGTAGCTATTGAAGTTGAGGAGAGCAGACGGACTGGGTTTCCATTTATTCGTTCATAGTTGTGGCAATTTTAATTGCTTGGAGGAGAAAAGGTGACACAAACTAGGCATTTGTAATTTGCATCATGAAACAAAATGTACTTTTTATACTAGAATTAAATTTTTAAGTATTATTTAAGTGAAAGATGGAAATATTTATGTATTTAAATGTAAGTGTACAGAATATAATTACTCCCAGCTGAAACTCCCTCTAGGGTATAGTGTAAACAATTATTCTTTCTTTATGTGCATTAAAAACTCAAGTGAAGCGATTATGGCTGAGTTCCATTCCCTCCAACAAAACATAACTTTTGTCAACAAAGATCTTTCAGTAACTTCTTTTGGAGGAAAGACTATTAGTTTTCAGTACAACTAATTTTTATTTCCTCCGGCATTTTAAAAAATCTTGGGTTTTCTTGTCACGTACTTCACCAGACAGATCATGTTTAACTTGTGAGGACTGACTAGTTTGCAGCTGTAGGTGGTATGTGAGATACAGACTTCAGGAAGAGCATGATTTCCATAACCGCTTCAAAGGAAATACATTATAAATAAAGTACATTTCTCTGGGGGCTTACAAAACCATTCTGTTTATAATTTAAATTACATTAGGCTAAATAAAATAGTGCAACAAAACCCTCAAGAGAAAAATACTTCATTTAAGTTTGAACATTACATTACTTCCATTAATTGGAAGTATTTTACTCTCTCTCTAATGGTTTATTTTTCATTGAATATATATAATTAAAAGTATCGTCATTACAACAGCAATTCTTTCCCCTTTTGTGTTCCAAGTCCTTCTGTTCAGTAGATCACTACAGTTTTATTTGCCTGCCTTTCTTCATTTCTCACAGCTTTATTACGGGTGACTAATCCTCTGAGCATCAGGTTGTGACTGAAGATTACCATTGCTGTGTCATGCATGTTCAAATTTATCAAACTCATACTGGAACTGAGTCTCTCAACCAGCCTGAAGTTTTGTGTCAGAACAGTGGACAGAGTGAAGCTTTCTTCTGTTGGAATATTTTTTAGAGTCTGCTCATCCAAACTATGCTGCTTGCTTCTTGCACAGTGCTTGCATGCGTAACTTGCAGCACAAGCAAGAGAATCCAGTAGTCTCCCTACTCTATAAAGGCAACTTGGAGGCAAATGGGGAACCTGATAGCATATGAATATAATATGTCTTCCAGGAGAGGATGACTAAGAAAGTCTTGGAAAACCTCAGTGAACTATCTAACCGTAAGAGTGTTGCTATCTAACTATAAGAGTGTTTTATTCCACCTTCCTTTTTCACCCCTTGACAAGAGACCATACAGGCTGAACCAAATCAGGCTATTGTTCCTAACAGCATGGAGGGCAGTCAGTCTGCAGTGCCAACCTCTTCTGATATTGACAGCTTTGCAATATGGGTTTCTGTAGAAATAGTCTAAGCACATATAAGTTTGCAGAAGCTGAAACAGGTTATATAATAAAAGCAGTCCAGTCCCCCATGAAATACTTTTTCCCACGTTAGTGTCAACTTTAAACCAGCCACTAACTTCGAATTAATCTCCATTTGAGGTCTAAAGCATGATTTTTGTTTCATATAAATGAATTTCAAGTGATTAAAAATAGTTTTATGTGGAAAAATAAGTCTTTGCAGCTAAATATTAACAGTATTGAAATATTACAAAAAGATAAAAAAAACACATATTTTTCCTTAGTTTGTAAAATGTTTGGATTTTTTTTTAAAGAGCACTTTTAAAAAGCAGTAGTAATTAAAATTAATGCTGGATTGAATAAAAACTTTGATTACCTGAGAGTTTCATGTTAGACCGAGTAACCCTTGAGGAAAAAAGATACTTAAAAATATGAAAGCTTAGACGCATTTTCTATTAACTCAGAACCTAAAAGTTTTATGAAAAAAGTAAGGACACTTAGTCACAAAAGTCTAAAAAAAGAACTTCTTCAGTATATTTTCTGAAATTTTTAATTAATGTTTAAATATTAAACCCTATTCTAAATGGTTGGCAGGTGATTAAGTAATGGAATACTGAATTTACTATACTATGGCAAATAGGAATTGTCCTGAGTTTTTCTGTATTGTTTTTAACTTTCTGGTGGATGAAAAGATGAATGTGAGCTGGCAATGTGCACTTGCAGGCCAGAAAATCAATTTGCCCTGGGCTGCATCAAAAGCGGCGTGGCCAGCAGGTCAAGGGAAGTGATTTTGCCTCTCCACTTTTGTGAGACCCCACCTGGAGTGCTGCATCCAGCTCTGGGAACCTCAGTACAGGGAAGACAAGAACCTGAAAAGAATCAGAGAGCTGTAGCACCACTGCTGTGGGGAAAGGCTGAGGGGGTTGGGGTTGTTCAGCCTGAAGAGAAGACTCCAGGGAGACATTGCAGCCTTTTAGTACTTAAAAGGGACCTACAAGAAAGATGGGGACAGACTTTTTAGCAAGGCTTTGCAGTAGGACAGGGGATAATGGTTTTAAACTGAAAGAGGGTAGATTCAAATTAGATATAAGGAATAATATTTTTATGGTGAAGGTGGTGAAACAATTCATGTTCCCTAGAGAAGAGGTGGATGCCCTATCCCTGGACTCTGAGCAACATGATCTATTGAAAGTTGTCCCTGCTGATTTCAGGGAATGTTTGACTAGATTATTTTGCAGGACCTCAAACTGTTCTATGAGTCTGTGAAATTTATTGTAAAATAATTTTCATTATGCAGTTAAATTACACCATGATTGCTTTTTTCCATTGTAGACATCAGAAGAATAAGGGGTTATAAAACCAAACTTTATACTCAGTTCTTGGGCACAGTGCATCACTTGTGCATGAAAGTTTGAGAGGTTCACAGGCAGCTCTAGCAAGAGGGTCACTGCTCATCTGCCTGATGCTAGGGTGAATTACAAAGCTTATGCTCTCATGCCAGTGTATATCTTCTGAAAAATACCTGAATTTTATTTGGATACTCTTGCAGAAATGATCATACCCTAAGGTATAGTGACTCTCAACATCAGCCACTGTATTTATCTAAATCTAACAGTTGTTTGCATGTAAAAAGAAAAGAAAAAAAAAGGATTCCTCAATGTTCAAAAGGTTTTAAAATGTTCTATCTCCTATATTAATTTCTATTAACAAGCTGACTGTGTTGACAGTCTGTCACTGAGGAACAGAGCTTAGGGATGATTGTGTCCTAGGTGGCAAAGAATTGATTACTATGATTCTTCAATATCAGGTTTTTTTAAAAAAAATCAATTAAATGATTAATTCAATTAAATAAAATAATTGTTGCTTTGATGATTATCTTAAAGTGAAATGAAAAGTATGGTCAACAACAGCACAGTAAATTTGCAGTGTCACACTGTGGCTGAGGAGATGCCCAAGACAAGGTATTGCAGTACTTAGGAAAGATCAGTAGAGATGTTGTACAGTGGAGAGCAGAGTTTTCTGTGGTATGGTGAGAAGGACTCAGACTCAGTAACCCAAATGCCTTCTGCTTCTATTTGTAAATGGCAGTTGGCCAAAGCATTTGTTTCAGATTGTCTTTTTTCTCACTTTTTGGCATTTGTCTCATAGATTTTTTTCTACTGCTTTGTGACTTCTATGGGGTCTGATGACCAGGGTCATAAAGTCTTGTGTATAATCATTGACCATTCCCTATGGAATTGCTGGGTGACAGAACTGCAGGCCAAACAGCTTTTAAGAGAGAAATTCTCAGCCTGATTTCTGATTTTCAGGTGAGCTTTATGCACCACTCCTGTGTCACTTCATCTAAAGTTATTGGAGCCCTGGTGTGACTGTGCAAATGGATTTGAACGTCTGGAGGCTCAAGTGAGCTGAAAAACGTATACAGGGGTGCTCATTGGCTGGCATCTACCAGCTTGACTGACTTGTAAAACAAAACTTGCGAAGAAACTTTTTGACGTAAAATTTGTCATCGACATTTGTAATAAATTAATATAATGTGTATCTTCAAAAGTACTGAGCCAGATCTTCAGGCTGTGTTGGGTGGAATAATTTTAGAAGTGTATCTTCTTCCCTTTTGAAACATTAGCAGACATTGTATTGTTAAGAAGAACTTGGTGTACCTTATGGTCCCTGAGGAAAGAAACATGAGATGTTTCATGTCAGTCTTTTTTTTTTTTTCATGTGTGGAACACCAAGCTGAAGTTTAGCTGTGATATACTATATTATTTTATTTCTCTCTCCACGAGAAATAAGTTGAGTTGTATACCAAAGTATTCCCTAGTGCTTCCTAGGGAGAGGATATGGACTCTTAAGTTTTTGGTCTTTTTTTTGTGCAAGCCAGTGTCTCTTTGATGAATTGCATTTTTACTTTCCTGACATGAATTCATTTATAGGATTCCTTTTCTTCTAAATAGTACCCAAGATTTTCCAATTATTATTATACATTATCTTCATGCATCTTTCTTTTTGTGACTGTTTGGATTATTGCCTAAAACCCAGTTAGGATTATGAAAAGGCTTAAAGTACTGGCAAATTCATTTTCTGATTACTCTGTTTATTTAATTGGAAAAGACTCAGAAACTGAAGGGCTACCAATCTGTAGATCCCTTTTTCTTTGTAACCGTTTTGAATTAACAGGGGTTCTATTGGCATTTTTTTGGTTATTTGTAATTGCTGAAGAAGCCTTTGAAACTGTACCAAGTATGTACCAAAACATACAGGATTGTGTAATGCATTAGATGTCATTAAATACTTAAGTTAGATCCCTAGTGCACCCATGAACAATCATAACTGCTTGTAATATGTATTAACAGTTTTAGCTTAAGCTCTGTCGTAGGCACTGTCATTAATTTTCTCATAATTTCTCAGTACACATGAAGATTTGTTGGAGAGGGTCAATAGTTAGTGGGGTATTTGCTGAAGTTTCTTCCTCTTTTTAAAGATAGTTTTAAATTTTATTTCAATGATTTCAGTGAGTCTGGTTAGCTTTTTGAAATTCAAAGAAATAAAAAGAATACATCTTGAACAAGGAATAAATGCCTGTATTCTTTTGGGCCCTGATTCTGCTACTGCTGCTTGTGGAATAGAACAATGCTATAGGAGAGTGTCTGTTATATTAAAATAAAGAATCAAGGAAATAAAGCTTCAGACTTTCAAGGCAAGAAGGTAGGGAGCTGTCTGTGAAAGAGAAATATATTTAGAAAAATGATTTCAAGTTGCTAGGTCTTATTTCTAAGGTGGAAAAAAGAGAAAAAAAGATGTATTTAACAACAGTTAGAGGAAATAGGACTTCATCTTTTAAAAGTCTTGTGGAGGACCCCCAAATGCTAAGCTACATAGAATTTAATCTACCTCTGAAAGATGAAAGGATGAGGTGAGAGCCAGAATTTAAGCCTCTGCTTCCAGGGAGTCTAGGTTTTTCTACCTTAGTGATTAGATCTCAAAGGTACTTTCTTTGGCTATAAATCCCTCCTAATTGATTAAAAGAATTGTATACAAACTGACTATATCTCCATGAGGTAGTAAGGAGCTTCCATTATTTCAACGCAGTGACCAACATGGAACAACAGAATTCCACTGGTTTTAAACTGTTAGCCATGACAGCAAATGCAAAAAATAAACAAATGCATGTATACATAAATACATAGGTAAAGAAAGGAATCCATTTTGCTTAATCTTCAGGAAAAAATATCCATGAGGTAGTAAGGAGCTTCCATAATTTCAATGCAATGACCAAGAGGATTGAAAGTCAGGTATTTGAGAAAACCATAGATTATTCTTGTTTGGTTTCTTCTTTCTCAGACCTTATTCATTTAGGATACTTACTGCATAAATAAATAACACATCTTTGATTTTCCAGTTCAGTTTCTGATATAAAGATTCCCAAATGTAGGCATTTATATTTCTTATATATCAGATGTAGAAAATTTCCTGAAGTATACATGCATTTGTTTATTTTTTGCATTTGCTGTCATGGCTAACAGTTTAAAACCAGTGGAATTCTGTTGTTCTGCTTGTGTGAAGCTTGAACAAGCATATGATAATGGAAATACAGAAAAACAGGTGACTGCTCTTGATGTGCTCATTAACTCAGTAGTTTAAAAAGGCTGAACTTGGTGTTCAGAATTTTAAATATAAAAGCAGTATAGGGCTTTTTTCAAATGTAATAGTATCATATAGACCTGATATGACTGAGAACATATTTTCTTCTTGAAATTTATGATTCAACATAATAGAACATTTTCATTTTAGGATAGTCTATGCGTTCTCTATCATCAAAATCTTACTATCAACAAAATCTGTTCAATATAGATATATCAACTGGTTTATCTTTTTTTTTTTTTTCATTTATTTTTTTTTTCATTCTGAAAGTGTCTAATGGAGCTTAAACTTTCAAGGAGAAGTTTTAGACTATTTTTTTAGAATGAAATAACATATTTCTGACAGTTTCCTGACCCGGAATACCAAACTCAGTTGTAAGTGAGGATTGGATCAGAGAGGAGAAGCACATGATTTCTGAGCTTCGTGCCAGTGGGAGGAGACATGAACCTGGAATTTTTCTGCCCCATTTACAGAGAGCTGAGAAGCAGAAGCAACAGTATTGCACTAGGAAAAGCTGTGCATTATTTCATTTCTCACCTCTGTGCAGAAGTATGAAGATCGGGATGGTTGGGATAGTCCACCATATCTGTTTTTCATCAGAAGAAAACAAGCACAATCCATGTTTTTATATGTGCAAACACAGCTCTGAAAAAAAATCTCCCTCTGTCTGACAGTGACCAAATGGGCCTATATGCGTGTCTCACAAATGTAATGAACCAAGGAAACAGAACATTTATATGATACTGTTAATCTAAGAATAGCATAGGAGACTTTTATCTGCAGCTTCTGATAATGACTAGATAGGAAGCATGGATAAACTGTGGGAGATTGCCAGCTCAGATGGGATCTTGCTAGTCAAGGACTTGAGAGCGCAGCTGTCTGAGGGCAAGCACAGCACTCTTTTATTCACGGGTGTAGATGCCTATATCAAAGGATCTGTTGCTATGCTTAGCCCTCCACAGAGGGCTGTAACAAGTGGGCTGAAATGGATACAGTCTAAGCTTCGGTATGATTTTAGAGGAGGTTAACTAATTATCATAGATAATTGCAAGGAAAAAATTCTACAAAACCAACATGATGAATGCGTGATCTGTTTAAAGCATGACTTAGAGCAGACTGTGTTAGAGCAAGCTGGCAGGTCGTACAAGGGATAAGGTTGCTGTAGCACAAAAATTGCACAGAAGTACAGCTTTCTAATGTCACTATGATTTCATTATTCCAGCTTAATAGTTGAAAAGTGAATTCTGTGTTATGTTCTTCAAAGACCACTAGAAAAAAATCTGTAGTAACAATGTGCTCAGGGTCCTTCCTGATCTCTGTAGTCAGGATTGGTTGTTCTAAATGTATGATTTTTTTTATTTTTTTTTTAATAAACTATTTCCTGTTACAAAGTTTGAAACAGGAAAACAGTAGAACATAACTTGAACCTCTTAGTCAGGGGTTGTTTAGAGATTTTTCTAAATTTGGATCATAATACACACTCCCATCTAGTAAGCAATGGGGTTTCTAAACACAGATCACTTCGTGCTTTATACTGGACATATTGATTGCTTGCTAGATGCTGTTCTCCATCACTTTTAAGCTGTCCTTCCCATAGCAATAATGTATTATATTTTGGATGTAAATTGATTAGATATCACATATGCAAAGAAACATGTGCAGTATTGTGTTCCATTGCAGAAGGTGTTAGCTGAAACATTTACACTGCTAAGGAAGGATAAAAAGTGTTGAGGTAAGATTGTGCTTGTTCTTTGTTTCTGTGGGAATTCATTCCTCATGTTCTGGCTAACTTTTAGGAAAACTTTCTCTACTTCCCATGTAATCAGTGTCTCCATAGAAATTTCTGTTATGCCAAAGCAGTAAAGTCATATGTTTGTAAAAAGGCCAAGTTCCTAAAGGACAACTTGAAATATTACTCCCAGATGGATAGCCTGAACAATGCATTGCCAAAATGTAATCATGTTTAGGGATCTGCCCATTCAGAGATGCCGCCATTAGTGTTTGTGACATTTTTGTTGTGCAGATGAAAATATAATGCAGTGTTCTATTCACTATTGCATGATGTGTAACACTGAAGTCCTATTTTTGATTTGCTTGAAGTTTCCCAGTAAATTGCTTTCCTTCAAAAACAAAGCTTCTGCCATCCGGTCTGTCCCCTCCTAGTCAGTACCAACAGGGATGAGTTAGTTTGTCGCAGCAGAAGCAATGGAAGAACTTCAGGAAAATGGTGAGCAAATATATTAACAGTCTGAGCTCATTTGCTGCTCATAAGCATGAAGGAGGGAGAAACGTGGTTTAAATCCTTGATTTAAAATCAAGGAGAAAATTGCTTGATTTTCACACATGAGCAGGCATCAGAAACCTCCACCCTACTCAAGATTTCCTATATGCCTAGGAAAACTCTGATTTACTATAAGTCTACATCAGGCAAAGCATTGACAGGTGGTCAAGAGATGGGATTGTCCCACTCTGCTCTGTACTGGGTGGCCTCACCTTGAATATTGTGTGCAGTTTTGGGCACCACAATATAAGAAAGATATTAAGCTGTTAGAGAGTGTCCTAAGGGGGACAACAAAGATGGTGAAGGGCCCTGAGGGGAAGCCGTATGAGGAGTGGCTGAGGGCACTTGGTCTGTTCAGCCTGGGGGAGAGGAGACTGAGGGGAGAACTCATTGCAGTTACAACTTCCTTGTGAGGGCAAGAAGAGGGACAGGCACTGATCTCTTCTCTGTGGTGACCAGTGACAGGACCCCAGGGAATGGCCTGAAGTTTTGTCAGGGGAGGTCTGGGTTGGATATTAGAAAAAAGTTCTTCACCCAGAGGGTGGTTGGGCACTTCCCAGGAAACTGGTCACAGCACCAAGCCTGCCAGTGTTCAGCATTATTTGAATAATGCTCTCAGGCATATGGTGTGACTCCTGGGGATAGTCCTGTGCAGGGCTAAGAGTTGGACTCAATGATTCTTGTGGGTCCCTTCCAACTCAGGATATTCTGTGATTTTGTGAAATGTTGTTGCCACTCACAGCCATTAGGAACCTGTCTTCCACTACATTTTAACCTTTGATGAGGTGGTGAGGAAACATAATATTTGTAAAAACAAAGAATTAAACAAAGGATATTATACATGTAACAGTTCTATTTTTTTGCTTTTTCTGTTGGAGCAAGGTCAACTTTTAAATAAGAAAAATACTAATTCTAGCTTCACACCCCTTGAAAATGAAATAGTATCTAAAAAGTGCCTTCATAAAAGCATCATCAACATGATATTATAGTTGTAGTAACTTGTGAAGCTGCACAACATATTTATTCAGTCTGCAGGCCAAAACACTATTGTTGTCTCTTAGTCCACTAACTTTTAGGATTCAGGTAATCAAAATAAGATCCTTCCGTCTTCTATGCTTTCATCTTCCATTCTTTATCACTTGTAGTTGAGGTTCTTTGAACTTACTGTCAATCAATTATTATTTATTGCCTACTTACAAGGCCTTCAATTATACCTCTGCTTTTCACAGCTGCTACCAAAGAAATCTTAATATAATGTGTTTCAGAGCTAGCAGAGGCTACCTTCAAATGTTAGGAATCTGTTATGAAAGATATAGTATTTTTTATTATATGAATTTTATGAATTCTTAGAAAACTTCAGAGAATGTTGAGTCATATGCTACTTCATTTGCATACACTATCCTAATTCTATTCAAGAAATGTGTTCTTAGATCTGTATAATGATTTTACCTGGATCCCGTTTTATCTTTTGAAAGAATCACTATAATCACCAGTCTGCTTTATCCCATCTAAGGTAATTTCATAGACCCTTTGTGAGGGCTTAATATGAACCTGTATCCCCTAATTGCTCTGTTTCTGTGTGAGCCATTTTCAGACTTCTCTCACAGACCAAAGATATTGCAGGTATGTAAAGTGGCAAACCCTCCTAAGGTGCAAGGTTGTAGACCAACCCCTTCAGCTTCTCAAAAAATTTTCATATGTGGGCATGAGATAAAGTTTTAAAACTGTGCTGTTATGCCCATTTAAAGAACAGCTCTTTCTGTTACGCTACAGAAAAATACTGGCTGCATTTCAAAGTTGAAAACATATTTTAGCATTTCTTAACTTTTCTATTCCTGATCCTACCTTTTTTCTTTCATCACTTTAATGTAGACATGCTAAATGGATTATCATGAGCTCAACTAAAAACCTTCTCAAAGGGGACCTGTATCTGTATCCTGTGAGGAATCTTGATATCCTGCTGCAGTGATATCCTGCTGCAGCCTATGTTTTCAGCCTTACTTTTCTTCTCTCCTGTTCTTTCAGCCACAGAGAAATATAGTTAACACAATCATTACTGTCTTATTCAAAAGTTATAATCCTGCTCTGTTTTTTTTTTTGTCTTATCCACAGTAATCATGCCTAACTTGAATTCTCTGTGTGAGATGGGTCAAAAAAAAAAAAAAAGAAGAGGGGATTCAGAAAAACCTGGAATTTATTTTTGGTTTTTTTTTTATTGGGTGGGTTGTTTTTTTTTTTGGGGTGTTTTTTTTTTTTTTAGATACCTGTAATATTTTAAATATTGTTGTCCTAATGTTCTAATCCATTAAGAAGTTTGCCTCTGACTCTTTTTCTGTAATATTTTTTTTTCTTTTTAATACTTATAAAGCTATTTGAAAGGTGTCATCAGATTCTGTATCTTTCTATGCATGCAGAGCTCTTCCAGGAAGAAGAGGACAGTACTCTAAAGAGCATATCTCCATTTAACCGAAGTTTAAACTAGTTACACCAGTGTTTAGATTAGCTCCTTACATGTACTTTTCTTTCCAGATTAATTTCCTCATGACTTTACTCTGGTTTAGATAACAGTTAAATGATGTTTGTAGACTTCTGATTGATGACTATGACATTTTTTTCCTAAGTAATACATTATGCCAGCACAGAATCAAAGTAGCTGAGCCAAGGACTGATCCAAAGGCAGACTGAATTTGGAGGAGTACAGAAGAAAGTGGGGAACTGTCTTGACTTTCCCCTGTGTTGCATAAGCATATGCTGAAAGCATCTATGATCTCATACTCTGAACAGTATAACCTCTTCCAGATTTTGCAGAGATTAAGAAAACTCAGTCATAAATTCTAGGTTTGATACATTTTTTACTCCAGACTCTGAAATCCCCAGGTAGAATCTGTTTCCTTCTCAAACATGGTTCCTGCTATTACTGCCCATCCATTTTTTGTCTCCTCTTAGCAATGCACATTACCATTTCTTCTTGGTCTGCATGAACATGATTGGCTTGGGTTCTCCTTGCTATCACTGACCTTTTGACAGAGTAAAAAATATCCAACTTCATGCCTAGTGAGCTAAAACAGCACAGCATATTTTATGTTCCTGACAAATAGTTCTGTCATGAGGGTGGCTCTTCAGTTTCCTGTAGCAAGTTGTATTGCTCTTGAATTATTATTAATTATTATTATTATTTAATTATTAATAATTATTATTGGGGGGGGAAAGTTATTAATTTTGTGGGGTTTTTTTCCTTAAAATCCACAATAAAATAAGTAGAAGGTAGAATCATCTATAAAATTTCATAAGAGTTTCTGAATTTCTGTTTGTAAAGAAGGTGGCAAAACTGGTGAAAGGCTACTGTTATCATTTTCCTGCAGTTCTGACTGCCTCTGAATAATTTTTTAACAATCTTTCATGGGTTCATGGGAGAGTGATTCTGCCACCTGCAAACATCTTAAGAGGGACATAAACCCTTGAAGCATCGCAAGGTCTGGAAGAAGAGTAAGGTGCAGCATCTACTGGTGCTGCAGAACTACGAAGTACCTAAAGCCAGCTTACATGTCCAAGGGCTTCTTTGGACCAGGGGTAGCTTTGTGTTGTTTTTAGCCTTGTTTTCTAGTAGAGTTCATACAATCAGTAATTCCCTGTGGTGCTCTTTATATGAAGCTCCTAGTAGGAATGAAAGGTTACCCAGGACAGCAATCATGAGAGCCTTGGTGGCAACACTGGGAGCAAGTGGCCACCCCAGAGGTACCATCCTCTCAGTAAATAGTAACCATTACTTTTTTATGATAACAGTCATCTTTGTGCCTGTGTAGGTAAGGAAATCTTTAGATATCATCTTTGTTTAGAGATTAATTCGTTCCTTTTTGCCAAACTTATTGGTTGACACCATTGATATTTAAGGTAAGGAGAACTAGAGCATTGATAAAATTGTATAGGATCATATAATTGTTAAGGTTGGAAAAGGCCTTTAAGATCATCAAGTCCAACCAGTAACCTAGTATTGCCAAGTCCACCACATTAACCACATTAAAAGCCAGCACGATAACTGCAAAAGGTATTTAAAAAAAAAATCTGCAAATTAAGATCACATAGAATGAAACTGCTATGCAACACTAGCACTTTAGAGATAATTTGTCTTACGTATATTTCGTCTCAAAGATAAATTTAGGAGGTTTTAATTAGTAGTTTTTCCTTCTTAGCTTTCCTAGCAAGGTGAAAGGAACATGGTGGCATCATGAAAAGTCCTGTGAAATGTATATTGGTCTGTTTTCAAAATAGGCTGTGGAGTTTTTATCTACCAGACTGTGATAAACTGATGACTATAGCTACAGTGTAATCACTCGAGATAATGTGCCTCATATAAACATCTTAGCATTGCTGGATCTGGGATAATTAGAGAGTTCAGTTCAAGTTAGCAGACTACATCCATATCTACCAAACTTCTCAGACAGGCTGTACAGTCAGTGTGTTGACTGACCTTGGGCTTCATGTTGCTGCAGATGTCATTAACCTTTAGTATCATCATACTAAAGTCTCTATGTCTGTGTAACTATTAAAGCTTCCAGATTTTTTGTTGAACAGGGAATGTGAAATGAACCATCAACAGTGGTCTTTGCATTGATTTTATGGGGCATGTCCATTCACCATCTCGCCAATGGATTTTTAGCCAAATGGAATCAGGCAGCTGTTGTTCAGCTTAGACATTAGAACTGAAAATGATAATAAAATACTTTTGCATATCTTCCTTAATCTCAAACTTTATAGCTATGCTTAAAGGTAAATGCTAGATGAATAAACATCCCTTAAGAGTCTTTAGTGTGGTAATGCACTGAATTCCTTTTAATTTAAAGCAGTGTGCTCTGCAAATCATACTGATAAGGGCCACTTTGGATTTTAAATTATGCCAATTACTCTGCACTGCCTCAATCCATGGAAATATTTGTAGGCTTCTCTTAGGCTTTCTTTGGCACTGGATAGCCAAGAGCGGGGCATATACAGCAGAACCTGATGTTTATCTTTCATATGCTACATCTACATTGTGAACACCACCAGAACATTTTTTATTGGGGTCTTCAAACTCAAACTATAAAAGGTGAACCATGTTGTCATCTCTGTCTGAGTTGTTCCAGCAGGAAGCCCAGGCTGAATAGAAGATGGCTCTCCTGGAGTTTTCAAGCTTCGGAGGCTAGACTTTTCCAGCCAATCAGCTAAGCAGCAGTGACAGAAAAACTGCACCCACTGGCACAATTCAGAAATGTGTTGCAGCAGGAAGTTGCCCTGTGATCTTATGGACTTTGAGAGACATTTATTTTCCTGCTTTTTGGTCTGTATGTGCATGCTGGTTGTTTTTCTATCTGGCTGATGAGTACCAGTTTGGTACCTGGTTGGTGTGCACGAGTTGCAGCCTTCCATCATCACTACCCATGCTTAGTGCCCTTCGGAAGAAGCTCTGCCTTTATGATAAATGTAGTGCTTTGCAACAGTCAGGGGCAAATTCTCTGTGAGTTCCCCTCATAATTCTATGATATGATATAAGCAGAATTTAGTAATAAAATATGCGCTGAAGGCTTCAACATAAGGTGGAATTCCTGTGTGGCCCTTTTCAATTTAGAAGAGGATCTATATTTGATTTATTTGGCCTTTTGTGTTTATTATTTGAGGTTTGGGGGTATTTTTAAGCATTCTAAAAGACACTTAGCTAACTCTACATTCACATTTTTCATATGTGTCAAGACAGCCTGTCTTCTGCCTCAGTTGATACAAACAGCTGTTGATACCAAATAACCTCTCGCTTTACAAGTTCATTTTTGGAGGAACATATTTACCCCTTTTACTCTCATTAAATGGGAATAAAACATTTGTATATTTTTCCCTGGGTGCAAATAAGGGAAAACTGGTCTCAAAAGAAAACTGATACGTAAAACAATCTTCTCTCTACTGATCTTTCCTGCTCTCCCATCTCAAATTGCAGATTAAAAATTCAATAACCCATATGTATTTATATAACATTACAACATTTTTAAACTTTAGAAAACAAAAACTGAACCATTGTTTTTCTGAACTTTGACGAAGGATAAGCTTGGCCTAAACATTGCCTTCGGGGCAGGTGTTTCTTTTTTTTAAGTTGTTTGCTTTTGTTTGTTAGGACTGATATTAGATAAACATATCTAAATTATTGCATTATTTGATTTTTAACTAGAGAGCAGCAGGAATCGGGAGGAAGCAAACAACAACTCTGGTATGAGAAACACCACTGAGAGGACTCAAATATCAGTAGCAGGTGTCAGCAGGGCACTGGGCATGAGCACAGCGTTCAAATCATACTCCTGCAGGATGGGACTGGTACATCATGATTTTGCTGTATCCACAAGAATCTGGCACGTTTCTGACCCTTGGATATCTTTCAGAATAATCTGCTCTGGATTAAAAACTTAGAAATATGAAAAGGAAAGTAGACTTAGCAAAACTGTGTGATGTGCCTGGAGAACTCACCATCAGAAGGTGTTTCAAGATACAAAGTAAAATTAGATTTTCCCAGATTTTGCGTGTTACAGTAAGTCTTCCTTGGTTCTAAGAACCACTTTTTTTCTAACTCAGTGCAAGTCTTACAATTGGTATGAGCTCTTACTGTCCTTGTTTTTGTTTGTGGTTATTAATTTTACATTATTACCAACTTTTTTTTTTGGGGGGGGGGACATAAAAGAAAATGCAGAGGGCAATGAATTAATATTACAATCAACAATCACAAATTTTCTATATTTTATATTCATTCATCTTATCTAGTGTGGCAAATTCATCTTTCCCTCTGCCTATAAAGTTCAGGACATGATTAAGTTAGTGAATACATATAATAAAGATACTAATCAATGGTACATTTCTCAAAGAATGCTTATGTTTATAACAAAACCTTATTTAACTGAAACTCAACACTTATTGCTTTACACGGACAAAGAAAAAGCCACAACTTAATTCATGAAATTATATGTTGTCCATAATAAGAAATTTTTTAAATTCTCTAATCTTGGGATTTATCAAATTATATTTAATGTGTTCCAGATGCTAGGATTAATGTTCAAAAAAATTTATGGAGGATTGGGAAAAGACAAAACTTTATTGGTGTCCTTTCAATTACAGCTGAACTGATTTGGATCCATATATTTTCAGATACATGTTTTTGAAGTTAATTTATTTATGGATTATTTATAATTAGTTCTGTCTTTTGAACAATCACTGCAGTGGAAACTATGTAACTACCAGGACTGAATTATTTTTTAGACCAACTATTTCATAATCATTGAGTGGTTTTAAGGGCTGTAAGAATCAAATAATGTTGCATTCTTTCTATTATTCCACTAAATGCAAAATATCCAATACAGGTATATAAAATATTTCCTGTTTCAAAGTTAAAATTATATGAAATAGTTACTTTTTATTTCTAATTTAGGCTCTTTTCATAATCTTTTGGCAAGACCATAAGCCCTAGACATGGCAAGACTTTACCAGCTCTTCACTACAGAACGCTGATTATGGCAAAACTGTATTTTTGGGGTGCTATACTTAATTATGGGAGCTTAAACTGTAAACCTAGCATCTTCTACACTATATAGGAAAAGGCACCTAAAAAGCTACAACAGTATGTGAGAATCTCCCTGAAAGAACCACCAGGAAATGCTGAGGGGAAATATGGGGTCTGTAGCACAGCTTTCATGCAGAATAAAAGGAAACTTCATCTTGCACTCATGATTTTTTTCCTACAGTCAGTCAGCAGCATTTGGCACACACTCTAGTTGGAATTGAAAAATATTGTTTCAATATAGGTTTGAAGAAAATGTTTTTCTTGAAGAAAATTCATGCTTCCTGCTCCCAGAGAGTGTCCCAACTCTCTAGGAGTGAAGCACCATGGTTGGGCTTTCCTCAGCAGTTCTGCCACCAGAGCCCTCCTTTGCCTAAAGCAACAAAGCTCAGTGCTGCCTGCAGAGCTGAGGCATCCTGGCCTTCAATGCGCGAGGGGCTCCCTTCCCTCCTGAATAACTTGAATGTTTTCATGTAAATACAAAGATCTGCAGTTTGTATCAGCTCTGTTTTATTTTGCATATGGTTTGGTGACCTCAGGGAAAGGTGTCAGAGAAAGCCAAAGGCTGTGTGCTACTTCCTGTTTACGTGTTTGGGAGGGTTGGTTATTTTAGGGGCTGGGTTTGTGTGTTTTTTGAGGGGATTTGTGGGTTTAGCTTTTCCATTCCCTTTAAGGGCATCATTTTGAACTAAGTAGCACAATATCAGGCAAAGTTGTTGAATTCTGTTTAGTGTGTCTATAACTCAGTGTTATGAAGAAAACCTTCAGTCAAGCGTGGTTTTAATAACTGCAAACCGATGCCAAAATATTAATCAGTTTACATGATTTTATCCTCTCAGGTCTTCAGGAGAATAATTTAAAGTTTTTATTTTTCCTTAAGCACTGTTTTATTTCTTTTTCAAAGCTTTTCATTTTCAAATATCAGTGTGTTTCTTATTTGTTTTTGTACATTTGAAGGGGTTTTATGCTTTGTCAGCTCTCAGTAAAAATTAAGGTCTATTCAAATAACCTGATTATCCCTCTAAAGCATTGTTGATAGAGGGAAGGAAGAGGAGTGGGAATGACAGCAACACAACAAATGAGAGAAGAGAGTGACAAGGCTGAAAAATGTAGACTAAAATCCCTGTGTCTAAGGCTCCACAAAAATGAGGTTGAATTCTTTCAGTAAGTTATGTCTACATCTCACTTGAAGCCTCAGTAAATAGAATGTAAATTTTGTTTAGAGAATGGTCAATATTTCACTTATTTGACTTCACCCCAAAAACTCTCTTGTTTCTGCAGACTTTTAAGATTGATGATACTTTTACTTGTCAAATCCCCAGGGAGCACTGTAGAAAAAAATAGTGTCTTCATCCACCTGCCTCTTGCAGAATGGCTTTTACTCACACCCGAGGGAGATTTCTTTACATGCTGGGACCTGACCTTATCAGTTTTTGACACCCATGGCTTGATTAGAAATGGTGGTTTTTTTGAGCATCCTAGGTTTGCTCCCAGTTGCAAGGATTTTGTTTGCACACTATTTATGGGAGTTGCCTTCTTCTTGAGGAATAATGTGCTTCCCATCTCTCAGATTAGATTGAGACAGCTCTCCATGTTTCATGAAAAATCGTGTTGTCTATGGAAAATCAAAGGCACCTTGTTAATTGCCGTCAGATTGCTTGTGAATGTGGTGAGGGCTTCTCCACCTCCCAGCTGCTCTGCCCTGGCAGCTCTCCTGGAAAGAGCAGTCTTAGCAGGACTTCTGCCCTTCCCCAAGTCAGGGCCTATGCTGTGGTCCCTGCTGTTACATTGGTCCCACCGTGTGCGAGACCACAGGAGGCTGCAAGGGGCTGACCAGGCTGAAAATTAATCACTTCAGGCCTGAGGGGTGAGGGGATGCAGCAAACTGTGCTTCAATTAAACTGCTCCATAATTGGGACTACCTGTGGTCTATCCCATCCAGAAAGTGCAGTCCCTCTCCTCTCCCATGTGTGTGTTTCTTGAAGACCCTTCTTTATTCTTTCTGCAGGAGGAATGAATCTGAGTATAGCTAGGCCTGTGATATTTACTCTTCCACCTTCTTGTGTTCCCTAAGTTGGATTATAAAATCAGAAACTTCCTTTTTCCAAGAGATTTTATCTAAATTTATTTTTTTATGTATTCTTATGTTGTAATTTCTTTAAGTGACTTCTGGTTGCTCACAGTGTTTTCATGACTGAGAGAGTATTTTATGAACTACAGGCCGTAAAATGTGCATAATGGGCAAGATCTACTTCTTAAAATGCCCTAAAACCATCCATAACAAACTGATGGTTGAGGTGTCAAGTTGGGAACTTGAAGTGCTTTCCCCAGGGTGTCTTTGTCCTACTCTTTCAACTTCAGGAACATGTAACATTACATGGTCAGAGACCCCATTTCATCTTCAAGAGGGCACTGCTTTTACAGTCCCTGTGCATTGAGCTCTTCTGTGTTAGTCCATGGCCCTTTTTCCCTGAGTTACAACAGAATGATCAACTCTTTAAGGCTTAAATTGTGTTTGATGCCAACATCCAAAAGTAGGCTGGGAATCATTTTACATTCAGGTAGGGATAATGCAATCCTACAAACAGCGATTAGCTTCCAGTTCACTCCTCTGGTTCACAGGTGTCAGTGGTAGTACAGTGACAGAGCTAGAATACATGGTTAGTGACTCGAGGAACAGCAAGCCCATTGTATGCTTGATTTAAATGAATTGTAGCTGCTGTGCAGCCACACTAGAAATTTATATTCTGAAGTCGCAGAAAGATGACAGACCAACCAATATGCCACCAAAGAGAAATTCCACTTCTGCTTTCCTATTTCCACGATTCAAAGCAATGTGGCATCATTTGTCCCCTGTTTTTCTTCTAAAGGTAGAGGTAGATTTCCCTTGCACATGACACATCACACATCACAGCAATAAGCTGATGTGACACCATTTCTTTTCACACTCCAGAAAGAATCAAGCATCCCTTGTTCCTGATAAATCCAGAGTGCTGGGGTTGAATGAACAAATGCAGCTGTGGGCTGAGCACAGATCTGGGTTTTCACTGAGAGCTATTGCTTTTATCATGGCACAGATTCCAGAAAAAAAACATCAGTTTACACATGAACATAGAACAAAATGGTGGTACCTACATTGCACATAACTGTGTCTCTAGGCTCAGAGTATTTATGTTTCTGGGAATGTGTGTAATTCTTCAGTATCTTGGGTTTGATTTGGAGCCTGACTTGTATGTACAAAATCTGTGGGAATATTCATATTGTCTTCATTTTCTATTTAAAAGAAGACTTAGTGCCAAAACAGGATTTCATCGCCATTTTTGTATTGGTTGATAAGTATCTGCAGAACCACTGCGTGCTATACAGTCACTAATAGAATATAGTAAAGATTCCACACCAGAGACTGAATATTGGCTACATGTCTTAGCAGTGGCCATGGGAAAATATTCCTTCATTTTGTGTCTCTGCCAGAGAAGTGATGCAGATCATCTTTTTACCACAAACTCACTGTTGTGTGCAGTAGTACCCATGTTTGCATGTGACTGAAAATTGAGATAGTTATTTATGCTGGTTGATTTTGTAGTTATATTCAGGTTGACAGAAGGAAGTTCAGGCTTTCATGACCTTCCAGCTGTTCCAGAAAGAGCCTACCAAATGAAACACTTCACCATTATATTTGCTGTGTTCTGAATTTATTCTTCCTACTTAGAAGAAGAATTACTTCTTAAATAAAGGTAAATTTATCTATTTATCTCTAATGACTGATCTTAGCAGTGCCACAAGTGGTAATAAAGAGCAGACATAGAATTGCTTGTGCCACTACATCAATGCCAGGATAATCTTTATGTTACTGCTGCACCTTGGCACTTATCATAAGAATTCACCTCCTCTCAATTTATGCAAACATGAAAAATAATTTTGCTCTATTGCAATGTATGTTATTTTTTTGCTAAACTTTATTTCTCATGAGATAATGGCAAAATGTTTACTTTATTTTTGTTTATGTAATACATCCATGAGTGTTGGCACTAAAATCCTATGGTTGTATATCCGAAAGCTTTATTTCAATTTTGTGAAATAGTGCTCATCATACCTTCTTTTTCCCTGGGGCTACTTTCTCCTGACTTATAGATAATGCAGTTAATACAATATGGAAAGTAACCATTGTCCCACTGTTGCTGATTGCAGCAACAGGATATGAAAGGAATATTAGCCATATTTTTTTACTAGTGCAGTATTAATGGATCCTAAAGTGCAAACCTTTTCCAAATGAAATAGCAGATGCAAAATGCTGTAGCTCAAAAAGGGAAACTGTCCAAATGGTCAAAGCAGGCATGACTACATGCAGGAGGAGAAACCTCATGGCTTTGCAGAAAGGTACAGAAAACAGTGCTGGCTGCTTTGATTGTAACATATGTACTTCTATACATGCAAAACCTTATTGAGGTTTTGCTGGGTCCATCTGTCCTTGATCCAGAGGTTTTTGTGACTTTCCTGGAGACACAAGTGGGCATGGATGGAATTTACTGTGGGATGTCATTATTTCACTCTTCTGAAAAATCTCAGTATTTGTTCATTAGAGATGCTGTGTTTTTTGCTGATACACAGGCTAAATTATGTAAGTGTTTCTTAGGAACATTCTTTCATGGATGGTGTTTTAATTATTTTAGTAAATTTAAGAGGCAGTAAAATAGCAAACAGAGTAAATAGAATTTTCATAAGAACCTTTTGGTTCCATTTGGGATATTCCTCTGCTGAGAGAAAAGTTTTGGAAGTTATGCCAATCCTTTCAAAATAATTTTAATTATATTTGCATAAACATTTTACAGAATTCTTCAAAGGAGAACTCTGGATATGATAAATTTCACAGTACTCATTTGCTTGGCTCAGAAACAGTAACATTGCATTTCCTATCCTAGTAAATTTAACATGTATAGCAGTCTAAGTTCATGGTTTGTTCCTCAGTTGTACTTTTGGTCCTCTCATATTTGCCATTCCTCTAACAGATAACTATCAGTACACGGTCTCTAGATCAGATCTGAAGTAAGCTGATTTTTGTCAAGCCACTGGGTAATTCTGAATTCTTCATCTGACATATTTTAGTATTATACCATGGCAGCTGTCCTGTATAAGTCAGGGATTCCTCTATCACCAGCATACTGAAAAATATCTTGGAGCATCCTTTCAGCACATGCCTGTTAAAGGTAAGGGAGGGAAATGCTTTCTGTGTATTAAAAATTTAATAACTGGTATGTGGATTTAGGGGATAAGCTCTGTTTTCATTTGGGTTTGTGAAGGCTTTGAAGGAGCAACTGTGTGGGCCTGTTGTAGCATCACATTAGTTTTGTGTAGATAACATGCTATTGTCATCGCACTGTTCTTCAATCCAGAAGGAATTTGTGACAGGTTCTTCTTGAAATCTGCTACACTACTGGCAATGTAATAATTTAATGGGGCAAAACTATTAATTCCATGTGTCAAGGGGCTTTGTCTGTACAAAATACTGAGCAGCAGCAGTGTTCAATATGTTTTTAACACTTTTATTTCAGCTCAAAGAGCAGCATTTTCTCTTAGTGCGAGTGCTGAAACAGGCAGTATGTTTTCCTTTATCATATTTAGTGCTGCATGAGGAGTAGATAATCCTCAATTCAAGCTGATAAGCCTGGAAGGGATTTCAGCTGCTTGTTTTAGCAAAAAAATCTTTTCTCCACCTGCTTTTTTTTTTTTTTTTGGTTGATCACGGGTTCTTTCGATAAGCAGTTTGTATTATCAATACAACTGGAGGATATTTTTTTGTCTAGCATGACACTCTGGCTGGGTGACCCATCAGTTTGATGTGAGATACACCAAGAAAAATAAAAAATTCTGATCAAGGCAACAATGTGATTATGAATCATTCTGATCCTGACAAAAAAATAATGTCCTCTGCAGAAAGCATCATTTCATAAGCAAAATCAGCTTTTAGAAAACTGCTCCAGCATAAACATATACTCTTAAATAGACATTGCATCAGCAACGAAACTCACATGGCAATCCTTTCTGATTAAAGACTAAGGTAGTCAGTTAATCAACTGGCTTTTGCATTAGAGATCTTCTCATATATCTTGCCAGAGATTTATGTCAAGGATGGGTTTCAAAACTTAGCATATAGTTTGCATAAATGATTACTGTTCTGGTGATGCCCTCTCTCAGGAAAAAGGGCATTAATTTCCACAACCAAACTGAGAACACTTCATTGTATAGATCCTAGTTTTTTGTCAGCTCTGTAGTGTGGAAAATGGAGATCATATTGTGAATATTTTGGGAGTATTCACAGGAATTCTTGTATCTCAGTCTGATGTGATTATAGCATTTAGCTCTTGTTATTTTCTGAGTAGCCTTCTGAAAAAGTAAGGTGGAGAGTAAAATGTTTTCTTCTACCTGAAAGCCAATTTTCCTGTACAGTTCAGCAAGGAGAAAGCCTTAAGTGGTGCTGAAACTGCCAGCTCACTACCCCAACCATCCCAGTGGCTGTCTTCACTGCCTGATGGTCTTGATAACAATGGCTGACAAGCTGACGAGCTTTTGGTCTGTTTTAAAACTTGTATTTTAGGCAAAGCATTCTTTAGGCAAACCATTCTTCATTTTTTTAAACCTATTTTCGCTTTTCCCTGTTACGAAGATATGCCATATTAAGCTCCTCTATAAAGATTTTCAAATACTCCAAATTTTTCTTTCATTTACCTTTGTTAAAACAAAGGCAAAAATCTCTGGTGAAAGCAGACTAAGACAGGCTTTTACATTAGGAGCATTATAAAGTGCATTGCATTGTGCCATTTGTGCTGATATGATTTTATTAGATGAGAAAAACAGAGAGAAAGCCAAAATCATATTAAGTCAGAAACACTAATGCTTAAGGGAATTGTTCTATGCACTGCATATTAGAATAATAAATGAATTTTCATATAAAGAGCACCACACATTGGAATTTTTAGAACACCCAGTTACATGGGTAGTGCTTCTTCCATTTGTTTTAAAGAAAGACTTAATGTTTTAAATAGCAAGATTGGAAAGAAGATGACCAAGAACCTTCTGCAATGTATTTCATTTTGAGGAAGGCAAAAAGAAAAGAAATGCATTTGGTGGTTAGGTCATTTTTTTTTTTCTTTCTTAAATGTTTGCTGGTAAAATTGCAATACTAGCATAAACTATTCCAAGATCAAAATATAAGTGCAATTCCTTTACTGTCTTTTCCAACAAGGGATGACCTCTTAGGACTTTTTTCCTCCAGAAATTGAGCCAAATGCTTCCTCTCAGGACCCAGTCACCTGAATAGTACTTGAATTCAACTTCCCCGTTGCAAACCATCACCTACCTTCCACCCTGGGTATATGGGCATATGATGCATATGCTCATGCAATAAGATGGTCAGAAAATGCAAATTCTAATCAAATTATTTTTGTTCCTCATTGGAATGATTTATGTTGTGTATTCTCTAATATTAAAAAAGCATGGTCACAGTGAAAAACAGCTCAGAGCCTCTTTATCATATTGTCTGTGAATTATGATGTTACCAGCCAAAATTATGGCTCTAGGAATTTTTGCAAGGATCTGCCATCCATTTCAACAGAGGAAACTCCAATTGTGTCAATAGCCTGCCCTGCCCACCAAATCCTCTTGATATTTCTATATCTGAACCAAGATTTAGAAGGGAGATGAACTAGGGGAAAAAAAATGGAGAGGCCAGGAAAAACATGTTCCTGTCTCTGTAGCCAGGTATAATATGGCTAAAACAATCTTTCAGATAATATAACATTTCTAAAATACATAGAAAATAAAACTGCCCAAACTCCTGAGCTCATGTGCTGTAGACAAGCACAGTGCAGGGACACAATATCTAGGTACTGCAGCTCTGTTCATTTGTTCTTTTGCTCAGACTGAAGCTTGGGGACCTGTACTTTTACAGAAATTGCTGAATACCCTCATGACTTGAACTGGAAGACAGGTCAGAGCTTTCTAGACCCCATCTCAGTTCCTCTTCAGGGTGCTTAACTTTGAGTTCGTGTTTGCTTGGTACTGTTTTCTCATCCCTCTCTGAAATTTCTCTCAGCTGCTCACAGCTTACTATTCCACCTAATTATGTGACAATGTAATAATTGATTTGTGGGTTCTTGCTAATTAAAGTTCATCATGTATGCACAGTTTTGATTTTCTCTCATTTCAAAGGAGTGTGATCACAGTCAATGAAAAGATGGGAGGAGGGAATGATTCAATGTGTGTGCATTAGTTTCTTGAAAACCAACTTTTCAAGTTTTTAAATGCCATAGATTCAGCTACCAGTTGAGCTAAAAATGCTGCCAGGGACTGACTGAAAAGAGAATTGCTATCTTAGGGTATACCTTAGGTATACCAACCAATATTAATCCATAATTTCATGTTGTGAAAATCCTACCTGAGGGGCTAAAAGCTGGGACTGGGATTTCTCAGACAAATCTCCAGGAGTATTAAGCTTATAAAATGCAACCTTTGATGATGTGAGAACTGGGTTGTTCAAAATTTGTCAGTATCTGCCTTCTTCATTTCTGTACCTGTTTTCATTCTTCATTCTCTAGCCTACAGTTTATTCCGTGGGTGTAAAATATTGAGAGTTTTAGTCTAATACTAGTTTATAAATGTCTGTGGTGGTTGTCCTGTCCTAAGTGTTCGTTGGTAAATATATTCAAGGTGTTTTTGAAAATCACGGAGAGACCATTGTGGATGTCTTCCTTGTCCTTATGGCACTGAATCTGAACTCTTTATGTGGGGTTCTAGACCATCGTATTTGCATCTAAATCTTGCTGCGTGTTATTCCTGCTGCAGTTTTAGGTGGATTTTGTTTAGCAATGTATTTTTCCATGGCTTTTGGTCTCCCTTGGACTTTTCTAAGAAAGGAACTCTCCTGCTGCTCTTTTGGAAATAAAGGGGGTAAAGGATATATAAGGTACTTTCTTCTTTTCCCTGCATATCCAAAAATATTATTTTTAATTCATCTGGTAACGTGGATTGAATTGGTTATGAACTTGAAAAAAGTCATCCTTGTGTAAGGAAATGTGGGCTTTATGTTTCCACTGTGGATATGGCCATGAATGGCAGAAAGCCACAGTGAGGCTGAGAGTGTAAAAGGGTGTGTGCAGGTGAAATGCAGAGTTGCAGCTGAGGAGGCCACCTTGTTAGCTCCTGACCTGGATAACAGATGATAAGTTATTTCCCTGTTCCAAAGAAAATGAATGGGTAAGGAGGTTCACCTTCACTTCCCACCCCAGAAAGGGCCTGGCAGTCAGCCAGACACACATTTAGCACTGGAAGCCACATCCCTGCAACTGAGGAGCTGTGGATTAGTTTCTCTCGTATGAAACAAGCCTGAAGTGCATTTAGCACCTGTGCTATGTCCCTTACACCTTGCTGGATGTTCTGCTTTTCTCATTCCTGGGTGTATAGTGCTGAAGTAGGTGCCCCTTTCTTACCACTCAGGCATTGTCATGAAGTGTTCATAAGAGTTTTCATTTGAAAGTGAAGTGTGCTAAAGTACTTCAGAAAGTTAACTGCTGTGATGGCAGTGTAAGTGCTTTGCTGAGCAGTGTCTTAAAAATTGCAGGTATGCATCGTAGGCCCGTTGTTTTCCAGAGATTTTGTGTTTTGGGTTTCCCACCCACCACCCACCCTTTTTAGTTACAGCTCTTAGTAACACATCCGCAGAATTGTTCATCTGTTTGTGCAGCCTGAATTCACTGATCCCAGTCCTGCCCCGGCTCTGTGCTGGACTGCAGCCAGGTGCAGCTGTAGGGCAGGAATCGTGGTTAGTTATCATCTTTGGTACGCACCGGCTTTATGTTGAGGAGCAGCTTCAGGGGTAACAGCATTTAAGTAATTGTATATGGCTTTAAGTACGGAATGGATCAAAGAAGCAGGAGGGCAACTAGTTATCTTAATCTTAACTGCTGGAGAAGGCAAGAGGGGACAGAGATGTGAAGAACAGAAAGAGGTTTTCTGAATTAGTTTGTGCTGCATTCTGTGATAAGTTGTTCTGTGCCACCTTGGTGATGCAGAACAGCCATAAAGCTGGTTTAACAACATGTTTTTTTTTTTTTTTTTGATTTACTGCTTCACCAGAGCAGTGCGAAACAATTGGAGTGTAATGATGAATCAGTCCTGTTTATTTAATTTTGTTTTGCATACTTGAGCTTTACAGCAACATTATTAATGGCTAAAACTTGAGAAACATTCATCTTTGTTTATAGCAGAAGCTGAAATAGTTGGGGAAAAAAATATTTTCCCTCTTTTTTTAACTTTTTCAATTAAACTGCATTTAAATTTTCAGTCTCTTGAGTCTCATTCTTCAATATCTTTTCTCAGGGTTGAATGTGTGTGTCATTTCCACAGAGCTGAATTACCTAGGGCTAACAGTTACTTTACATATTCCTTAAATATGAGGCAATAAAGAACAAATGCATTGAACAAATAGAAAGGAAGAACAATGCTGTAAAAGTAGTCATCATCTTATGCAGTTATAATTATTACATGTTGTCTTCTTTTGTATGTCTGCTTTACCTTGGATATCCTCTTACATAATTTTATGTGCATATGTTGTACTTAACTGTTACTTAACAACATACTGTACCAGTTCTTTAGCAAATAGACTCTGATGATGACAGAGAAATTGGAGGTTAACAATGTACATGTTGTGAGTCCTTCCAAAGACTTTAGACTATTTCCATTGAGTTCAAAGTTAACTTTTAGCAATTTAAACTGTGGAAATGAAATTTTGAAGTGTGATGAAAATTATCAGCTGGATTCTTTACTAGCAGATTAGAAAGTTTTGGTTCAGTGCAGATCTTGGGCCGAAGAGTTTTGCATTTTGCTTTGTATTACATTTATTGCTCCACTACTTCTTATAGCAATGAGTGACTGCTAAATCTGAAGCATCTCTCTATTTGATTGCATTTGATAAGTAGTTTTCTGAGACAGTAACTTCACAAGCCAAAAGCTGAAAAATGGGCTTCACGTATTTGTGTTAAAATGGAAACAATATGTCTGTATGCCCTGTCAATTTATGGTGTTTGTGTTTATTCATTTTCAGCCAGCTCTTAAGGAAAAACTTAGGATCATAAACACCTAAAATTGAAATGCAATAAATTTAAAAATGTAATTTCTCATAATGCATCAAGTATTTTTCCCCTATAGTTGGCTTCACCATTGTGGTGAAATTTGAGGAAGGGTCTGTATTTGTCACTTTTCTAACAAGTTACAGCCAGACCTAATCTCACTTTATTGCAAAAGATGGGTCCACAGAGATTATCCTGCAATGTTATGAACCGTGCTCCCATCCACCAAAGAGAATCTGAGAAACTCTAACTCTCAAGGTCTGTCTGGAAAACACAGCTGCCAGCTTAGGGGGTTTTGTGCAGGGGATGCCTTACTCCAATGCACCGTGCTCCAGAATGCATAGAATGATGGATTCACAGTGTTTTCAGGGGCAACAGAGTAGAAATCACATAGATCAAAAAAGCCAGATATCCTTTGCCCGAAATAAATCAAACTGATTTTTTTCAAAACAGCTAAAGATAGTTGTAAACTCCTTATTTACCTGTGGATTTTTGAAATATGATTCTAAGCGAAATACAGAATTTTCACATTGAAAAAATATTGAACTTAAGTTGAAATTTGAATTTCATGGCTTTCAGTGTCTGTGGTTATCCACTTCATTATTAAGGAAATATAAGGAAAATATAATAAGGAAAAATTCTAATGGGAAATAAGCCCATTATAACATTCTGACACTGAAAACAGTAATTCCATTGCTTCATTAAGCAGGTACCAGTAAGTTCTATTTCCTATCTGAAATATTTTCCATAAGATGTTATTGCAAACATCTGAAATAAATCCACATAGGAAATCTGATTTTTCTTAAAACTACCAGTGAATAAACACACATGGAGAGACATTTTACTACTTGTCCTTTTTATTGGGTTCTGCTACTTTGAATGTCATTAAAGTTAGCTTTAAAGAATGCATCATTTTGACTCATTAGAGAAAGGCACCCTCAATTTCTTTGAATCCAGGCAAATTTAAAATTTGTGTGTATAGCTTGCAATTTCCTGTCATCTTCTGCAGAGTTAGGGGTATTTATTTAATACTAAAGTTTATAAGTATGTACCCACGGACACGAAAAGTTCACTTTTTTGGTAGTACAAAAGTTTAGCTCAATTTAGCTCGCTTAGAAGCAACAGGTTTCTTGTTTGCTTAAAGTAAGGAGGCTTTAGAGATATCCGGGATGGGTTTTGCCACTTGCTCTTTGAAGCTGGAATATCACCCTTTATTTCGTTTTTCAGTTTCCCCCTCAGTGAACTTGCCCTGCTCATGGGCCTCAGCATCAGTCTTTTCTGAATCCTGCATCCCCACAAGTGGCTGCTTTCAGGCTCACTGGCAGCTGGGCTGCCCACATCCCTCCTGGCTCTGCCCCCTGGAGATCTTGATGCCCAGACTTCACTGGATGTCACCAGCATGTTTAGGGGAATGCTGTAAGGGTGAAGGGTATGCACAGTCAGAGGTGAGCTCACTGCACTGCTCAGCCATCCAGCAGGGATGGAGGTGTCTTGTGACTGCTTCCAGACTGAGTGTGTGCAACTGGGCTTTAAACCAAATCCTTTCAGCCTGAGGATCACTGACACAAAGCCTTCCAGGTTTGCTTTTAGAGACAGGTTTGTGTGTGGGTGGAATTTTAAAGTGTATTTATTTGATAAGGCTGCAGCCTCTGGGTGCAGAAGGCACTGATTCATTGACAGTTCCTGCTTTCCTTTGCTGCGAATCAGCTGGACTGCTTGGAAGATCCTTGCTAGCAGGTGGCTGCGGAAGCACTGGCCTGTGCCCCTACTTTCACCCAGGTTGTCAAGACACACTGAAATTGGGTGTTAACTAAAAACCATGGAATTGGCATAAAGCTGCCCTGGTATTTCCTTCTTTGCGCGAGGTAAAGCGCTCGGTGCGGTACAGTGAAATGTTGCCTCTGTACTAGTGCAGGACAGTGTTCAGATTTGCTACGCCAGTATAGAGCAGCCTGGTCTGTGCTGAGAAGAGATACTATGGCAGTGGCAGCTGGTTTATTCTCTTTATATATCTATATCTATATCTATATCTATATCTATATATATATTTATTTTTTTTTTTTTTTTAACTTTCAATCCTAGCTCTCCAGGGGCCTGCTTTGAAACCTGGTGAAGCCCCTTGGATGCTGTATGCATGCAGAATGAAGTAAAATAAGCAATATCTTGCTTTTCTATTCCAGGGGAGTCACTGCCAAAATACAGCTTTTCTAAAAGGAGAACTTTTGAAGCTGAAAAGTTGCCTTCTTTCTAATGTATGACCCATCCAGCTTGCTCTGGTATTTCCTCAGATACATTTAAAGAGATTTTGTTCTTTTTTCCTTGATGTTGCAGGACTTACGTGTAAAACTGTAAAGATACTTTGGTAGTTAATTCAATTAGTGGCTCTGTATTGACAGGATTACAATGACTTGATTTCTTATTTGGAGTCAAAGTTGTCATAGGTGTGACCAGACTTCAGGTCTCTAGAAGTACAGAAGCAGTAGTAAATTTGCATTACAACTTCATGGATTTCATGAACGGAGTTGAAACACCTTGATAAAATGAACATGTGCTATTTTCTGTGAAAATGTGACTTTTTTTTTTTTTAATGCTTGATAATAGTTTTGTTCAAGAGCTTGAGTCCAAGAACATTCTTTGAACACAGCTATAATTGCTTATGAATATTCCAATTATTGAGAAGGCAGTGGTAAATCATCTTGTCTTCACAGAGAAAGAGGAGTGTCATTGTATGATGAAGACTGTGGGTGGGTAATCAGGACTGTAGAATTTGAAATACTCTTTTTTGCCATTCACTCTGACTTTCTTGCTTCAATTCTTCCAAAGATGTCAATAATAGAGTCACCTTAGAGGGATACTTAATAATTTCAAAATGCTTTTCAGCTTTTAGCAGAAAAATGCAAAGACACAAAAATAATTTCTTATTAATTATTAATTTTCGTCTTTTACTTGCGGTATATTAAAATGAAAAGGAAGAGTGTATTCAATGGTTTCTTTATGTAAAAATACTACTAATAAAGATATTCTAACGATCATATGGATATGCAAATACTGACACAATAAAAAGTAATACGGCTTTTTCTTTTATTCATGAAGTTCAGGTTTTTTCCTTCTTTCCTAATAGCCCATTTTGGTTCCTATTGAAGTCACAGTAAACTCAGTTCAATTATCCATTGCCTTCAGTAGAGAATTCAATAGCATCAAAATTAGAACAGCAAAAATCTTAGAAGACTTTCAGTAAATTATAAAAAAAATAATTGCGTACTCTGTGACCAAAGGAGTTTTGAAACGGGTTTTCAATTATTGGCAATTACCTTGTTTTCCTCAGTTAAATAGGATAGGATGTATCTTACATTTCATTAGGTTTAACTGTTTTTTGTGCTCTTAATTATTTGTAAAGCTTGAAATGAGAATGCAGTGTCTAGGCAGAGTTGAAACTACAGACAGAAACTACACATAATATTAACAGTAAACAACTTAGAACTACACGTAAGTCTAATGGATCTTGAAATACAGGTGGAAAATGAATTTATTTTTTTTAATATAAGCTAAGTGACAGTCACCAGATCAGAGAAATAATGACTAAATCAGCACTGATTGGTAATGATGTCACTCTTATTAGGGATATTCTGATCTCCTACCATGAGAAAGGCATGGGGAAAGAGAAAAACCCCATACAGCTCACAACCCTAGTGCAGTGCTTGAACTCCTCTCTCTAAAGATGTGAAAGTTTTTGAAATTTTTTTCAATTCTTTCCATCTTCTTTTTTAATCTCTTTATAATTTTTAGGTTGATGTAATCAATATTTCTTCTATGCATTTTCTAAGACAGACTTGTTTTAAATTAGTGCCACAGAGATCAATTCAGGAGCTTCAAGTACTGAAACCATTATCTATTAAAATGTGAGACTCAAATTCATAAGAGTACACAGTGGAACTTGTACTAGATACTCCTCTCTGGTTCATGTAGCCAGTGGGGAAAATTTCCAGGTTTTTTTTTTTTCTCATCACAGTATACTTTTTTTTAGTGTGTGGGTGTTCTATAAGGGTTATATACCTCTCTTCAACTGTTATTGCCTGAAGTTCACTGTTAGTGTCTTAAGTGAATTTAGTGCCTTAAGTGAATTAAGTGAATTTGTCTACTGATGTGTGACTTTATCTCTTGTTTTATCAAACACCCTGCACAAAACTGATCAGATAATTCCAGGTGAAGCAGACCAAACACCCTCCTAAGATGTAACCTGAATTATTAGAAGAAATGCTTAAAAGACAGTTTAGTCCTTCTTTGAAGAAATTAAAAACAATTAGGAGAATAAATGCAATATAGTTCCTACACTGAAGTAATTCTAAAACATCTTCCAGAATTTATGTGACATTCTGAAAAAGAAGTGTATCTTTCTCATTGAGTGTTATTATGGATAGTATCAGTTATGGTACAGCATGCAATATAATTTAGAGTTTCAGAAAATAAAATGCCCTAGATCTGCTAGCCTGAGAGAGGAAAAAAAGTCATTAATTATCTAGGAGCTTCCTTAAGATACAGAAGCACACTATATTGCAAGAGTGAAAGAGATGTCAATTAACCATATTTACTGTGTTTTTACGATGGATTACTACTTCCTGAATTGCACTGATGCTGTAGTAAAACATGAAAATAGTGAGATCAATTCCAAACCCCTTTATTTTACATTACTTTGGTTGTAGTCATATGTTTCAACTGACATCTGCTTGATAAAATGAGCTGCTGCTTTCCCATGTGCCCCAGCCCCAGCTCAGCACCACTTTGGGGAACACAGTTTGTGAGACAAACCTAGGTTTACTATGTAAGAATTATTAATGTGTGTCTGAAAGTAGGATTTATGTCTTTGGGCTCTGTCAGACAAGAGGGTGAGACACATCCTCAGCACTTTTACTCAAAGGCAGAAGGCACTCACGAGACCAGCAGTCACATCTGAGATACAGAAAGAAAGTGCCAGAGCACAGAGCCTGCAGTGATGGAATTTTATTACTTAAATACGCACATAATGGCAAAAGAAATCAGTAAACATGTGCAAACCTTTATGGCAGCCCCAAGAGGTGATGGCCATCATATCCAACTGTGGAGTGCCATGTCTGTGATAGAAGTGTGGCACCCCTAGTCCTCACAGGACTCTGGGCTGTGGATATGAGGAAAGCATGACTGCCTCCCTCTCAGCACAGCCTAGTATACCAAATGTGCATGCCGTAATCCCGGTGAAGAGAGAGGAGGGTATTTTCTACTCATGGTCTCTAATAAAAGCAATTAGTTAATGTGAACACTGGTTTTTTTCTGTCTACAGAAAAATAAAATGGTTAGCTCTGAGTGTAACCATTTTTTAAATGGTAAATTTGTTTTAGCCTGTATTATGTGAAGATACACTGCCAAAATATCTGATCTCGGAAACAAAAAGGACAAATTCCATACATACATATTTGTGAAATAATAAAAACCTAGATGCTTGTTATACAGTGGACACATAACTTCACAAAAGTTCAGATAATGAACCTTGTATACGTGCCTTAGACGATCACTGTTAATTAATAAAATCATGAAGCTGTTGATACCGTTGTATTTTGAATTGGTGATTTGAGATGAATAAGTTTAATGATGTAGCTTCAGATGTTTCTTTCCAAAATGTTAATTCAGTACTCTTATGTGCAATAAAGAGATAATATCTAAACCTCTTTAGTTATACTTACCATAAAAAGAATTTTTAACATCACAAGAGAACCTCTTCTCCTACCCCTTTTTCCTGCTTCAGATCCTGCTTTTTCCTCCTATGGCGCTGCAGTTTAGGTCACAAGTAGATTCTTAGTAAATTTGAGCTACTGGTAGATCTTGAGATAGCAACTAAGTATAAACAGATAGGTTAGTAAATTTCTAGGTACTGTGTAAATTCATTTATGCATATGTAAATATGTTTTTATATATACATTCATGCACTTCTAGTATTTTGCTAAGATAAGATGATGTTTCTGTTAAAGTTTTGCATCCAGACTTGACAATTAAATTAGAATTTACCATTTCTTCTCTTTCACTGGAGTACGGTTAGTGATATTTCATTCTGCTGAAACTATTAACATACATAAAATTTTCTGACATAAAAACCCAAAATTGGGAAAATTCCTCCACATTATGGTCTATTAAAAATGCTTTGAATTAGATCCTTCATGGGGATGCAAATTACTCTGGCTTCGTTTTTAAGAACATTTCTTTCAAGTAAGTTCCAAGTAAACTTATTTATAGTGGTTGAGTTAAGAGGAAAAACAAATTTGGATTTCAGTATAAAAATAGATGCTGTGGGAACAACAAACAATAATTGTGCTGCCATCCTAATCACTGTGGACAGGAAAAAATGCTTTGAGGAAAACATGTTTCATGGTAGCATAATACATATTTAATTTTCCTCATTTGGTGTGAAGAAAATCAGATAAATTGGTATAATCTGTAAATCCAAAATTAAAACCACATGCATGAAATAAATTTGGACAATTTATCAGTTGGACTAAGTGGGCTTTTCTCTAAAAAAGGTGTGAATAAACTCAGCACATTCCCTTTTTTATACATAGCAGATATTGTGTTGAAACTATACTCTGTGGAGTTTGTTTCACAACTAAATACATGACCTATTTGTAATTTTTCATATGTCATGAGCTTATGTTTTTCAAGTCTATCAAATCAAATGGGAGATTATCGATTTTTTATATCTTTCCTAGAGTCCAGTGCAGAGTAACTTGCTTGTCAAACTAGCCAGTGGACACTCTGGCAACATTTAACACATGTGAAAATAAGGGCAGGTATATTCAGCACCAGAGGAACTGCAGGGACAGCAAAATATTTCCAGTTTCAGTGAGGAGCTGTTCAAGCCAAGCTTTGTAACTGCATGTTTTATTGATACTGGGCAAGACTGTTAGTGTAAGTAAATGAATTTGTGTTTCAAATCCTACCTCTTTCACCCAAAACTAATACAGGTAGAAAATTAAACACATTTTAAGATCAAGTTCCCTTCCAGGGCTTTTCCTCATGCCTGTAACAGAGACATAGGCTGCTAAATTTCTTTTCTCTAGATGAAACTCATGCTTGTGTCTCATGTTTTGGCCACCTGCAGTGGAGAGCAGAGTGCTTCTTGGCCCACTGATGTAATGGAATTTCCTTGGTGAAGTAATCACAGGGTATGTGCTGAGTCCTCTCCAAAACCTGGCAGACAACTATTGGGGTAGGAGAAATTAATGTGAAGAAAACAGAGTAGGAAAAAGAAATATTTTGTGTTGATAATGCCTTTCTCGTTTATCTAACCTAGGAATGCTTGTCCTAGGCCCTTGATCCTGAAGAGGATATTTTCTTAGTGGCAGTTCCTCTAGCCTTACACCATTGATATAATGCAGTCAAGCCTCTCTGAAGTATTGCTTTTGAAGACAAACATTACAGAATTATAGAACCTGTGAACAGTGACATTGAGTACCATTCACGTGTCGCCAGCCTGAGGCATTGCTAAGCCTACGCAGACTTGTGCACTGCAGGCACACTGGGACCTGCATCTGTTCAGCATGCCCTTTGTGTGTGCTCTGCAAGCTCCCTTTTTGAAGGGTTTCCAAGAAAACAGGATCAGCATTTCTCATTCTTCATGCTGAAGAGCTTACTTTTTAGTTTGGACACTGAAATTGTACATAATAGTCTATTCCCACAGAGATGCTTCTAAGACAGTTCCTAGAAATAAACCTGTCTTCCTCCACCTCTCTCATCAGAGTTTTATGTAGAGCCTTTATCCATGTATCTTTTCTTCATGTCCTTTGAGCAGAATGATCCTGTTTTCACTGCAAGTTTTTTCTTTCCAAAATACTGCTATCAGGAAGTCAATCCCAGTCACTCTCAAAAGGATCATTATTTATTCATTAATTATGAATTATTCATAATTCATTACTTATTACTTAACCTTCAAAAGCAAGCAGAAGGTTACATGACGATAGGGCTTTGTGCATGTGACTTACTTACAAAAGCTGGTAATTAAAATAAGACTAGAAGTTCCCCCCATGTTTGTTAGGTCCATATCTGACAAGAAGAAAAGACCTTTCCTGCTTTCACGTTTCTTGTATTATCTCTGGTCAAGCTGACAACTTTTGCGATCATTGCCCTGGGAGTCTTGAACTGTTCACTATGATTCTGGCTCCACTGTGTTCCCAAAGCCCGGAAAGCTTCAATATTCCCTCATCTGTCTGTGCTCTGCCTTGGCAGTTGTGTTGTGGGCTGGACAGGACCAAGGAGTTGTTCTTCTGTGACTGCTGGATCAGCATTTATTATTTGATTGGGTGCCCCTAAGTAGCTTCATTGCTTTTCTTTCTCTATCTAAAAACCTGTACCATTTAATTTCATAGCAATTTGCTGTGGTTACAAACACACAGAAGTTGCCACCAAATTCAGAAAATACAGCCTATTTTCTTAACTCTGTGATGTTTCCTTCTTCAGCTTGGCTTTGCATTCTGCCTCAATAGAAAAAGGTATATTGGAAAATGATCATAAAGGTATTGTTAATAAAGAATAAAGAAACAAAGAAAGAAATACTCATGCTATCTACACAGGAAGAATATCTTCTACCAAAACAGTCAGGTGAATGGCAAAGAGAGAAGAATCAGCTTCAGCTATGGTTTACTGAGATTGTTAAATAGCTTCATGCCAGTCATACTAGAATAATCTTCTTCAAAAAAAGCTAAAAGGAAAAAAAAATGTGCAGGATGAACTGAAAGGGAAGGTCTGTGAAAAGCTGACAGGGAAAGTCTCAGGGAGATTTTTGCAAGGAGCTGGAGTTCTCTTTGTCACTTTCAGAAAGCCAAACTTTCCTCAGCTGTGAGAGAAGTTATTAGCCATGTACATCTATGTAATTTTTTTTTGGTTTTGTACCTACTACAGATATTTTCATTCAGAACATTCAGAAATCGTTAAATTTCACCAAGTTATTCTTGTATTGATCTAAAATGCTTTACATTAAAGAATAAGTGATTTTCTGAATGATGAATAAGACATCAAGTGATAGAGGATCAGTTGCTTATTTTAATGGATTTCCTAGTAGATGACTATGCTCTGTGACAATGTGTGCATTTTGTTTGTTTCCAGGCATTTATATAAGGTTCAAGCCACTAACTCTAATGGTGCTCGTTAATAGAATGAAGATCCTTTTAGTATTTTCTCTTTTTGACAGCACATATAAACTAAACAGGTTATGGGTCAGTTTTCTTTTGAGTAAGGTAGAGAAAATACAGTTGGGGGGGGAGAAAAAGCAGCTTTCTATTCTGCAGCTACTCCTGATTTTCTATTTCTTCACAACTTTTCCACCGCAATTGCATGTGTTCGTTTATTATAAGTTTTCCCAATGTTATCTGCAGAGATAAAATTAACTCCTCCTTATGCATTTGTATATACACATGCCTTATTAGTATGCTTTATTGATCTTATAACCCTTTTATGAAAGCATTCCTCTAGGAACATCTCTTAGTCTGCATGAACTAACAGGTCTTTAGATTCACTATTCCTAGGTTGGGTACCTGCCCAGTAAATAAAGAACACCTTTAAAATATTTTTTTCATGCAGACCCTGAAAACAGAGCCTTCCACACCCAGAGCTCCACCAGAGGTGTTACAAAGACTTCTGTGGGACTTTCTGTTGGATCAAAGATTTCCCTTCATGGAGCTGATCACAGGGACAGGCTTTGTCCTAGCATATTCTATGCCCTCTTGCTTCTCTGCTGTGTTACCCATCTGGTGACACTGAATGGAAAAAAACCCAACCCACACTGTTACCATTTGTTAATTTGGCCTTGTCAGCTGTAATTGCTGTTGGTTAAAAATATTTTATGTGCAGTCTGATTTTCATTGCCTCCTCCTTCTGTGCTTAGGGCAGAGAAAGCATATCAGTAAATATTGAAGAGCGAAGTTGTATTATGACTGACAGTTATCCTAATTCTTTGAGATATACTGGTATCAGTAAAGTAATGTCTGTTCAAGAATGAAGCACCTAATTTCACTTTGTTTTGATTGCAGAGCTGATTTGTTTCAATCAAGGAGTGACAGCTTGTATAATTTTTAAGGCAGGTGTCATATGTGCTTTGTTTTTTAGTTCTGTGGTCCAAAATTGCAAATAACTGACTTGCTGTGGTGTGGTCATATCTAAACATGATTATATAAGAGCACAAATACAAGAACAAATCCATGCATCAGATGCATCCAGCAGAACCTGTTTCCAAATGCCTCTTGACCTACTGGGGAATCTTTCACCAGCTCCAGGGTAACCCTGTGAGAAAGTCCAGAGCGTCCAGCCAGCTGTTGTTGCAGGCTACCTGTGGTCATGCTCACCCTACATTTCGCCTTTTCCGCTTGAGCTGTGCCTTTCCTCGTGCCCCCTTGTCCCCTGGCATCCCTTGTCAGCATCTTGTTTGTTCTTTCCCATTGCAAACCTAACATTTGCTGTGATTACATTTATCACACTGCTCATTTTTTGTATCACTTTCTCCTCTGGTACCTATATTGTTTACCTTGTCTATAAATTCTTCAGGGTAGCTATGGTCTTCTGCTGTGTATTTCTGCATACTACAAAATCCTGCGAGGCTCATCTTTTGCATGGGTTTAGGCACTACTGTAGTAAAAATGATTGATAATACTAACAACAGCTGTAATGTACTTGGTTTATAACTGTACCATAAAGGAAAATTACTTCTTCACCCAGCTACTGATTGTACTTTGTATTTTGTCTACTGTAGCTATAGATATATTTGTCTCCCTCTACAAAATATTTTAATAACTTAATTTTTTTCTGAGGTGAAATTTAACACTGATCTATATCTTAGTTATTTTAAGCCAAGAGAATCCAACTAGTTTGACCTCACTGAAGTTCATTAGATTGCCCCCAAATCAGGTAGAATAGCTTGTCTGATCATAAGAACGTTATTTAATTGTTAGCATTTCTGCAGTGTGTGATGGGGTGACCTTGACTGGATGTCGGGGCCCACCAGGCTGCCCTATCACCTCTTGTCAGCTGGACAGGGGAGATAAGATGAAAGTCAACTCGTAGGTTGAGAAAAGAGAGTTTACTAAAGCAAAAGTGAAAGATTGCGCAAACATAAGCAGAGAAAAAAAAAAAATTATTCTCTACTTCCCATCATCAAGCAATGTTTGGCCACTTCCTGACAAGCAGGGCTTCGGCACACATAGTGGTTGCTCCATAAGGCAAACATTGTAAATAACGAGTGCCCCCCATGGAATACCCCTTTGGTCAGTTTGAGTCAGCTGTCTTAACTTGTATTCCCTCACAGGATCTTGCCCACCACCAGTCTACTGATGGGAGGTGGAGTGTTGGAGAGATGGAGCCCACGCTGTGCCAGTGCTGCTCAGCAGTAGCCAAATCACCGGTGTGTTATCAACACCTTTCTAGCTACCAGTGCAAAGCACAGCACTGTGAGGGCTGCTTTGTGGAAAATGAACTCCATCTCAGCCAGACCCAATAGCATTTCCACCCCTTATTCTATATGATTTGCGTAATTCTCAGATCTCACATGATTTTTATATATGTGTATATATACATATATAAATACATATATCTTCTAACTATTCCATTGTATTTATTTCTCGTTCCTGAAATCCCTTCTTACTGACACTTACAACTTAAATTACATCCTTAAACCATCTTTATACCCAACATACAGATTTATACATTTTCATTAACTTCTCTCCCCTGTCTTTTCACAGGTAGATATTATTTTCCCATTTAATGAGCTTCCTCCACCCCTACAGATTTTCAAAAACAGGTCATGACTTAGGCTTCATTCCATCAAGATGGGTGCTCAGGACAGGATAAGCAGCAGTCTTGGTCATTGGGCACCGACACCAGCCCAACCTGGGCCATTGTCACACACTCCTTCCTCCTTGCAAAATTCACTCTTCGTTGGTCCATGTCGTTCTTGCTGCTTTACATCCTGCAACATAGAATTTATGTCACAGATTATTTCTCCCCTGCGGTTAAATCTCCTTGAGGCACACACTGTGTCTCCCCGTCCTTCCACGTTACTCACCAAGTATACCCAGGTCCTTGAGCAAAGCCAATCCCACAAGTGGGTTTGCCTTTTCCCATGGGAGGGGAAATCCACACTGCCTTCCTATCTGTAGTACAGGGACCTAATCTCCTCACACATTATGTAGGGGGTTTGTTTGGGCAGGACCAGGGCAGTTAGCAGATCCTCTGGTGTTAACCAGCCAAGTGATTTCTGTTAAATTTGCATCCCAATGCTTCCATGGCCCACTACCTAATGCTCTTAACATAGTCTTTAGCAGTCCATTATACTTTTCAATCTTTTAGGAGGCTGGTGGCTGATAGGAGATGTGGTATATCCAGTCAATGTCACAGTTTCTTTGTCCAAGAATTTATGAGGATATTTTGAAAATTAGTTCTGTTGTCTGATTCAATACCTTCTGGGGTACCATGTTGCCATAAGATGCGCCTTTCAAGGTCTAAGATAGTGTTTTGAACAGTGGCCTGGTTTACTGGGTATGTTTCCAGCCAACCAGTAGTTGCCTCCGCCGTGGTGAGTATCTAACACTTGCTTTGGTGTGTTCGTGGCAGTCGCCTAATATAGTCAGTTTGCCAGGTCTCGTGTTGGAAACACAGCCACTATCCGCTATTCCAGGGAGATTTTACTCAACTGGCTCACTTGATTGCAGCACATTTCACATTCATGAATGACCTATATGATGGCCTCCATGGTCAGGTCCACCCCTCTATCATGAGCCCATCTATATGTTGAATCTCTTCCTAGATGTCCTCATGTTTCATGGGCTCATCAGGCTGTAAAGAGCTCACCCTTCCACTCCCAGTCTGTGTCTACCTGAGCTATTTCAATTTTGACAGCCTTGTCCACCTGTTCACTATTTCAATGTTCTTCACTAGCACTACTTTTGGGCATGTGAGCATCAACATGATGCACCTTCAGAGTCATGTTTGCTACCCATGCAGTGATGTCCTGCCACAATGCAGTAGTCCAGATGGGTTTAACCCTTCATTGACGATTGGCCTCCTTCCACTGCTGTAGCCACCTCCACAGGTCATTAGCCACCATCTAGGAGTCAGTATAGGCATAAAGTACAGGCCATTTTTCTCATTCAGCAGTTTTTAGGTCTAGTTGAATGGCTTTCAATTCTGCAGATTGACTTGACTCACCTCCTTCAATGGTCTTAACGACTTGTCAAGGAGCTTTTTTTGCACAAAATAAAAATACTGAAAAGAAAAAGAAAAGAAGATAAACTGGCCCACTGGTTTAGATTTGATTTTAGAAACAATGAAACAATGAAAAACTACTCACTATGCCCACACCAGATCCACAGTCTATATACATTGGATTTTTTGGAAGTTGTCGTGGTGGAAGAAAAGTTAAGGGAGACATTTTGAGGAACTGAAGCAGGGGTGATTTTATGATTTTTTTGATGCTGCCCCAAGTGTTTGAGGATTTCATCTGTCAGGGTACTAAACTGTCTCCAAAACCTTAAGAATTGTAATGTTAGCTAGAAAAAAATGTTTCACATTCCTTTCCAAAGCACTGAAGAGCTGTGGGCTCACACAGGGCCCAGTGTGATACAGCACATCTTTGTGCTTTAAGTTATGGTGAAATTAGGTCTGGCATAGAACCAACAGAAAAACTAAGGGAGCTGGTATGGCTTCCCTGATACCTCAGCAGCTACATGTGCTGCTTGTTGAGAACAAAGAAGCAGAATTTATACACTACTATCATTATTAGGATGGTGTGCATGTTACCCACACCTGTCTACTTCTCAAAATTCTATGGAATGTCATGAGTCTTGGTCAGCTGTCTTTTATATGCTCTCTTAACAGCCCTAGTAGTGTCTCTTCCCAATGTGAGTGCCCCTCTTGCATCAAGGTAGTCTCATGCATTCATTTTTTGTATTTTTGATCTTGTTGTTAAACTAATGTGGTTGTGGTTTCCTGCAGTAAGCCAGTACAGAACTCATTTTTTATATTACTATTAGAAGAGTAGGGAAAATGCTCATTTCCTTTATGCTGATATGTTGTTGTAATCAAAATACTGAAATTAATATATACCAAAAATCCCATCTTTATTCAACTGTTTAAGCAAACAAATCGAATGATGCACCATACCTCACAAGTAGGTTTTACTATTAAAGACCATGAAAGCTTGAAAATATAATTCTGCCACAAATATAAAGCCGCATATGTTGTGTGTATTACATGTGCAAGTCTACTCAGAGTTCTAGTACAAAGGGTTGCTTATGGTATTGTGGGGTCCAGTTGAAATAATGACTTCACTACCTGACTTTAAAAAGAAAATTCTGTGATTCGTAGCAGAATTGTAATTTCTATAGATGCTTGAGAATTCTTGTAGTTTTCCTTTTGATGTTCAGCTGACCAACCAGACTGGTTGTGAAGCCCTTATGCTGACTGGAAATATATATCTGGCATACTGCTACCTTCCATCTGTCCATATATAGTGACAGTCAGGGCTTCTGAAAAAGGACCTGCTTATGATGCTTTTGAGAGCCCCCAACTGGCTGCACACAGAACAGCTTAAGAGAACTCTTGCTTCCTGCAGCAGCAGTAACATGTTTATGAGAAATGTTCTAAATTTCTGCAAGTTAGATTGAAGGCATTTCAGCAAAATGAAAATGCAAATTCTGTTCAAAGCCTTAACTTGGCTTCACACCTTTTGAAGGGTGAGTGATTTGCCTTTATTTATGGAAGAGGAATGCAAGATCACACTCCAACTGCAAAATTATCATGAAATACTGGCATGCTAGAATAAATTGCTGTCACCAGTGTGTAAGAACCCTCACTGTTTAGCTTGGATTAGACTTAGAAACTATTCTCCTTGGTAGATATTACATAGCATTTCAGTATGCCATGCTATCTGAAATGACATCTTAATTAGCATTTACTTTCTAATGTGTATTTTCTGAAAGACCTTTAAGACCAAATTTTGTCTCACACAGTCATTCTGTGTGATTGAAAGGTCATTAGAATCTGCCTGTACATCTCCTTCTGCTGTTATTCTCTCAGGCCTGGAAAAGGTTGAGACATTTGTTGGCTCAGTGAGGCAGATGACTCATGACTTCTGGATATAAGAGGGGGAAGTGGCTGCCTGGAAAGATAGAATCTAGGGTGTAGGCTCAGAAATCCCAAAGTTGTCATCTTAGCAACAGGCTTAATAAAATAAAACGGCATCAACAGAAGGTTTGAGCTGAAGTTTTTCTTACTTTTGTTGTTAATAAAGACAAATCCCTGAAAGGCACTGGAATGGGATTTTTTTTTACATTTTTTTTTACATTTACTCTGTGGAGAGCAAGTGACTGAGATATCTATTCACTGAAGACTAATGCAAAAGGTTTATGCCAGATGATAGAGCAAGATCAGAATACTGGCTACGCCAGTAAACTTGCAAAACCCGGTTTATACCCTTCTCTTCATTGTTGTGGGTTTTTTTGCAAAAATTTTGTTGAAATTTCTATTTTCCTCAATATTATCTGATGCTTGTGTCCTATCTTGGCTTCACTGAAGCAGGTACATAGCATGCAACATGCCTAAAACCAGAAACATACCTTTACTTTTTTTTTTTTTCCTGTATGGGATACAAAAGAAATGCATTCAAAGTGAACATAAGAGGAAAATAAGAGAAAAGTAAACTGAAATCATTTAGCTGTATTTTCCCTCTGTCATTCTGATCTCTCTTGTGGAAAAATGTCTTAGTGTATATCATAAAAGTAATCTCTTACATGATTATCCCCATGCCACTGATAAATTCAATTTACCCTTCCTTAAAGCATCTAGCTGCTGAGCAGTCTTTTCTTTGTTTCTGAGCTCAAATTATCTCTTCTGTCTGCAATCCACATCAAGTTGAATTTTTGTCCCATTCCATCATAACACTTTTGATGAGATTCTTACTCTTATTATCTTCAGATGACCAAGCCTAACTGTGCGCTTGCTTTTATAACGTTCATATGTTCCTGCAGTCACATCTCCTGAAGAGATAATGTTTTCTCTTATGTTTAGCTGATTATATTTTCCTGACCACAGCTGAAATTCGTGACAGTGTTTAGCAACTGCTGTCTTTGCTATAGGTGGATTTCTTTTTTGCTAACATGCTTGGACTGTGTGCTTTGTAGTAAAAGGAATTGCTTCTAATCTCTTGTATTTTTTAGTTTACAGCTTCAAATGGTTGTTTGAAATTAAGGCATATATAAATCTTCCACATCAATCATCAGTCGTAACATTAGCATTATGGCTTAAGACTGAAAGTTAAAGTAGAATGCAAGAATATGTAAGGGGAGGACAAAGCTATTCCTGAGCCTGTGTTGTGCAATGTGGAGAACAAAGGCAATAGGGCATTGGTTTGCAAGCTGTTCACTTTGCAGCAGTTCAAAGCCAAATCAATATGGTTACAGGATCTATGTGATTTTTATCAATTTAAATATTTGTAAGCAGATAACAGCGGTGGATGCATAGCCAGAGGTTATTGTATTACACTGATACCTATTTGCTGCTACATAGATGGATCGTTGGAGTGGGAATAGATTCTAAGGAACTCAGAATATATTCTAAGAGAGAGAGAACAAATGTTGCCTTGCATTCACCTGGGATTTACCAGGAAGTCTTGTACTCTAATTTGAGATGAAGCTCTAATTCAGTCTGCCATCATCCTAGCTATCTTTCTTCTCTCTGCTTTTACAGCCGCTGTAAACTATTTATTTCTCCAGGCATTCTAGCCCATATCCTTCTGTTACCATGTACAGTCAATATTCATGTATATGTGATTTTAGAAATGAAGTTTCTGGAACCTGTTTCTTTTTTTAATTCAATGAGATTTTATGTTAAACTTTTATTTTTATGTAGCTCCCAATTTCTTACGAGTTTACATTCACAACTTCGATCTGCCAGGTTAACCCCGGAGTGCCATTCCTTCAGTCATTTTTTTCAAAATTGATTTCTTTTTCTTCTTCAAGAAATATCTCAAATTGCCCTCAGTTGAGCAGTTCTAATTAAGAAATATGAACTGCATTTCATATAGCCATCTCTTTGGCAAAAAAAGATTGAAATTTGCACCTAAGCAATCAGTTCATTGCATAATTCTTGCTTAATGTTCCCCATATGAGTGTTGTAAAAGAGACAGCGGCAAACAGGTGCAGTCACTAAAGAGTATGGCTCATACAAATGATCTCTGACAAGCACAGAATTCCTTTTCTAACGTTTTCTGAGTGCTTCAGAGTTCTAGAGTCAAAATCAGAAGGTGCTTACTGGTTTTATAAAGCCTAAACTTAGAAAACCAAGTTACTCAGTTCCCCTCCTAGGCCACTTTTCATTATGTATGTCTTCATTAGCTGAACAAGAGCCATCTTTGATTTACATTAGAGTTAGAATGGAATCTGTAAGGCTCTCTGCATAACACAGTACTGACATTCAGCACCATAAATCTTTTCTTTTACCGCACTGAGGTCATCCCCAGGCCTCACTCAGGTACATTCTCCCACAGAGTGTTACGTCTCCCTCTATCATCAGCACAGTCCGCTCAGCAGCTCAGCCTTGTTTGTGCACCCTTTATTCCAACCATTACATGATGGCATCCTCACAAATAATCTGACTACAACAGTCTAGCTGATGCCCTTTTAGTAGGGAAGGCTGGATGGATGTCTTACTAAGTTGTGAGTGGTAAAATGTCAGGCAGTGTTCATCTGAGATTATTAACATGCTATGTCATCATTCTTTTCTTATATATCCTAGATGTAAATAGCGCTTGTAAGAATTAGTGATCTCGACAAGCTCAAGAACTGGGCCCATGGGAAAGGAATCTCATGAGGTCTAGTAAGAGGGGGTTTAACAAGCGCCGGGTGATCCTGCCCCTCTACTCTACTCTCATGAGTCCCCATGTGGGGTATTGCATTCATCTCTGGGGTCCCCAGCACAGGAAGGACATCTACCTGTTGGAATGGGCCCAGAGGAGGTTCCCCAGTGTTGATTAGAGGGATGGAGCATCCTGTGAGGAAAGTCTGAGAGAATTTAGGTTGTGCAGCATGGAAAAGAGAAGGTTGCAAGGTGACCTAATTGCAGCCTTCCAGTACCTGAGGGGACCTACAAGAAAGATGGAGAGGGACTTTTTACAAGAACATGTTGTGACAGAACAATGGGAAATGGCTTTGAACTTAAAGATGGTATGTTGAGATTAGATATAAGAAAAAAATTCTTTACTGTGAGGGTGATGAGATACTGGAACAGGTTCCTCAGAGAGGTTGTGGATGCCCCTTCCTTGGAAGTGTTTAAGGACAGGTTGGATGGGGCTTTGAGCAACCTGTTCTGGTGAAAGGTGTCACTGCCCATGGTAGGAAGGTTGAAACTAAATGATCTTTAAGGTCCCTTCCAGCCCAAGCCATTCTGTGATTCTGTACTTGTCCTGCTGGTTTGCATTTGGGACAGTAACAGTTGAGTGTATCTATGCTATATATACTGTACTACACTATACTATACTATCTATACTGTATCTATAAATTTGCTTCTCAGCTCCAGGACAATTGATAGTAATAAATGAAAGTTTCCCATTATTGGAATATTTTATGTGATATTACAAAGACAGACAGAGAGAAATCACAGATAATAATCTTTGCCCTACGTCGTTGACTGTCCATTCACACTATTAGTTGCAACAGAACTAGTGGTTCGTATATTAAAAGCTATGGTGAAAAAGCTGTTTGAGTTCATTCTCTACCTGTCACTGTCATTCAACTTTGGGAAAATACCCACGGAGCAGCAGTGACTTGAACATGGGCACTGAGCTGGCCTGACTGAATTCTTGGAGATCTTAGGAAAAAGCTTGGCAAGCAGAAGTAGGGCACCGTTTATGTCCGATAGTGTCAAGGCTGCATCGTACTGCATTTCAGACAGATTTTTGTTTGTTTCCTAGTACAGCCTATTTTAACTTGTTTGTTATAATAAAGGTGAACAAAATAAAGCAATTATTATATAAATGTTAAAAATAATATTATTTATGTAACAAGACATAAAGGAAGGAAACTTGCTGGCTGAACGGCTTGCTGAGTGACTGTATAATCAGCCTTTAAGGAAGGAAAAGTAACAGTCTGAACTTGCCATACCATCCTGGGAAATCTGAGCCTTAAAGTTACTGCCGACAGTCGTTCACTGAAGAAGTAGTGGCGAAGTGCATGATTTCTGTCATACAGCCCACAAATAATGTTTGGAGTCTGTGCATCTCATCTGTATCAGCTACGCATCTCAGATACCTGGCCATTGCTATCAAAGTGCTAATAGTGCTGAAAAACGGTTTTAGAAATACACAGTAGAAATAACTCCACTCCTACCGGAGATGTGCTTGAATAGGTTTTCCTAATCAATTGTCTTTATAACGTTTCCTCAGTCGATAGGGACGGAACTCTTCTGAGAGTTCTAATGAGATTGGCTAAAGATGCAATGAAAATGAAACCCAGAGGGATTGCAAGGGATAACCATTGCAGTTACACAAGTGTTTTTTCCTCATTTTAAGCAACACAAGGATTACTGTTCCTTCTCCAAATCAATTCAGAACAACTGAATTTGGAGCAATTCTGATCAATTCAAAACAATTCTGAACAACCGAACAGCTTCAGACTTGCATCTAATGGTTTTCTCTGCTTACATGTGAGAACTGTGGAAAAGTGTGGAAAATGTTCCTACCAGTCTTGGCAACAGCAATATCAAAAAACCAGTGTCTCACTCTTCCACATTTGTAGTTGCCACAGGTTGTCTTGCTTCATCACAATGACTTTGAATACTCTTGATGTTTTATATCACTCATTCATATGAATCAGGACACTCTGCCTTGTTTACAGTCACGGAAGGAATGTGCTTGAGATTGCTGTTAGGATTGTACTGCAACTCCTTATAGAGCTGTTAAAGTCCAGCCTTTGGTTCATTTTGCACTTTTGTGATGTTAGTGGTGTTGTCTCTGTGAGTGCCTGTTTTGATAACCATCACAGTAATGGAGCTCAAAACTTTAACAGTTTTTCAGTTCAATTCTGTATAGGATCCTATGCCGATGGGCAGGCAGCACACGATTCATGCTGAGGAGAGTACATCTGATGACAATGTCGCCACTTGTGTTCATATTTAACCAGTGTTTTCCTTTTGAGGATGTAAAAGCCATATAAAGTGTAAATCAGTCTTCTGTCAGTAAACCAGAGCAGTTAGAAAGAGACTGAAAGAAACAGGGGCCAATCGGGGGAAGCAGCACTGCTGGCTTTTGGCACAGCTCACTTGACTTGTTCTGCCATTCAGGCACACAGTGCAAAGGCCACGTAGAGCAGCAGTTTGGGGGAAATCCAGCCTAAGCACCACAATTGGCACCACTTTCTTCACATTTCCTTCATCTCTTACGATGAGGCTTGTACTTTGTCCTAATGTTCCATGCATTAGCAGCTAATGTTTGATTCTCTCCTCTGTCCATGGGATGCTTTCCCAAGATGAAATTTACTTGATTTTTAAAGAAACTCTTTTGGAACCATAGTGAGAATGAAACAAATATTAATTACACTAATCTGCATCAGATCAGGGAAGGAAGGCTGAACCTGATGCTATGACTCCAGTAAGGTGAGGGATTGTTAGTAAAGTTGTACTTTAATTCTCAGAAAAATCTGACTCTCTATTCAGTCAGTATGACTAGAAATCTGCCCTAGAGGATCAAAATCAGTGTATAATTTCATAAGGATATTATGCTTGAAAAAAATGCAGTTGTTAAGACCACATTTATGGAGTGAAATACAATTACCTAAGTATGAAGAAAGAGAATCATATTTAAAAAATCACCCTCAGGATCTTTGCTCAGAGTGTTGTAGATACAGACTCTGATCTGAGCCCTCTACAGTCCATGCAGACCTTTCATTTCAAAGGATTTTTGGACTGAAACTGTGAGTGGCAGAGGACTGGAACAGTACACTCTACAGACAGGGTGAAAATATTCTGGTCAGGAATCATTTTTGGATACTTTAACCTTATTGCTTACACTCCATTTGAAAAGGGACGATGCATCTTAGGTTTACACATAAGTCTTTCCATGAAAAAACTTCCTTCCACCTTTGCATTGTGTGTTCAGTAAAGCAATCACTTCCTGTCCCAGATACTTGGGGAACTTTCTTGCACTACTTCACAAATGAAAACGCCTTTCTTTTTATTTTTTTTTTAAACCATTTTAATGTGTTTGTCTAGTTAGAAGCAGGTAAAGTGGCATATGAAAAAATAAAAGTGCTTGTTCAAAACCGAAAATACTTATGTTAGGGAAGCAATTGTTTTATGAAAATACTAAAGTCAGGTATTTCTGAAACAGGAATTTTACAAGTGATTATGTGTATGTTACACCTATTTTTATGTGTTGAAAGGGCTGAAATCCTGACTCATTATATTTGGACTGGGCAGTGCAGCATATTGCTGAATGGCTCTGCCCTGACGTGGCAGTGGAGTGTATCCATCACTTTCTCTTACAAACAAGGTTGGAATATGTTTCATTAAAAGAAAAAAAAAAAAAATTAGAAATCATCAAGTGAGAACTACTGGCTGTCAGTTGCAGCTATTGTGTTCAGATTCCTGAGAAGGTAGGTCTTTGTGCTCTGGCAAGTTGGTTATAACATGGATTTCCCAAGCACAGGAACTCAGGCCAAGGTGGGGACGGCACTGCTTCAGGGAACCAGGTAAGAGGGCCATACTCTGCAAATTAGCCATGTAGAAGTATACTGAGCAAAGAACAAGTGCTAAAAGATTGATTGCAGTTTTGAATAAAACACGAGGAGGGAGTACTGTTTTGCTTTGTTACCCCACGAGTAACCAAAGAGATCGTGCCTGTGGAGCCACAAGACTTACATATCTCTTGGGCCTTTTCCTCGCCCAAAGTAATTTTATATCTGTCCTACCTGTCTCACGTATCAGCAGCTAGAACAAGAAAGGCTAAACTACACCTCACTGTCCCTTGCCAGGTCTCCTTGTTGGTAAGGTCATTTTGAAGGAAGCCTTGGGTAGCTCAGTAGGATGTTTGGTGAACTGAATTTGTGCATGAACTGCTATATACATTAGCCATGTGAAATAAATAAGTATATTTATTTATTTCATATTTTTCAGTATATATTTATCTGTCTGTACTAAGTATAGACAGATCCTTGTCATGGATATTCCTCAACCTAAAGAGTGTTCACTGAAAGTAGGTATTACTAGGAACAATACTGTGTGTTGTGGTAGGTGTGTGAAATATAATATGCTAGAAATCTGCCTTTCTGGGGCTAAAAGTTAATATGGATGAGAGAAAAGGAAAATTACTGAACCTTGATTCAGGAGGTAATGACCTGTCTAGAGTTTTAGTTCCTACCTACATGTTCCAGAGGAGACACAGCATCACTCAGGATACCTAAAATGATCCAGTACATAATCATTGATTGGGTTAAGATGACAAAAATGACAAATCCAAGGAGTCAGGCAATAATTTGAAGAAAAATTCTCTTCTATGGTCTAAATAGATTTCTGAGCATATAACTAACTAATGGTTTAGGTTCTTAATTGCGTTTCATATGGTATTTTCATGCTCTACTTTCAAAATAGTTGTTAAAATTTAACATACACAGTTTTATTTGGGTTGGTGATTCAGTGTCAAAACTTAGTTCCTTTCCTTTGAACTCTGTGTTTAATTTGTATTCATTCCATGAATATTCTGGCTTAGTGTGTAATGCAGTAAAACAAGTAGGCTCAAAGCTATCTGTTTCTAAGAGAATCCTGGAGAGCTGATAATTCTAGGAAAGCAGAGGAAAAGGTTCAGGAAAATAGAAATTTAAAGAACCAAGGCAGATGTAAAGGAAAGTTCCCTTAGTCTAAGGACTAGTTAGTCTTCTCATAAATATGGCTGGGAAAACTACCTCTAAATAAATGTGTATAAAGATCCTTTTGTGTTTTGACTACTCCTGACTGAGTGGTAAACAACTAATGCGAAGCACTGTGCTTCAGAGCCCTGCCTGAGAATGGAATATTGCATAATTCACCTCACAGAATACAGGGAATACAGATGTATTTGGCCCTTACGCAATTTTGAAGTCCTCTGTGATGAAGGACATGCTCATTTTTATTTGGAATGAATAAACGTGTTAATTTTGTGACTATTAAATTCAGTACGAAGTTTAGTTGGTAACCGTAGTAATAGTGGAATGATTTTCATAATTTAGAAAGCAGTAGAATTCACAGGAAATAGGTTGTTCCCTGGAAATTGTGAATGTTCAGGAACAGAAAAATAAACATGTAACATTACATTAACTATTATTTATCTTTGAGAAATGAAGGCTAATGAAAGAACAGATATGATTCATTAGAATAAAATTACATGAAACACTATTTTAAAACAATTTAAAATCATTAGTCATCAAATAATTTAATTTTTGTAGTTCTTTTGATACTTCACAGTAAAAGAAGTTCATTAATATCTCTTTAGGGAGAGGAGGAAATGGGATCACCTCATTTAATCAGAAAGCCACAGCTATTTGACTGATTAAAATTTGAAAGCCTTATCTGTAACTTTAAAGAATTTTTGTAGATAAATTTCACTACAACTGTGCCTGTGAACTCCCTGTGTTTTCTTATGTTATCTTTAAATATTTACATCTTGCTTGCATATTCTCCAGAGAAGACACAACTTATACAATACAATTTTTTAATTAGCTATCTGGCCAGTTTTGCTCACTTCAGATTCTTTAGCAGCATATCAATTTACGAGGGGAAAAATATTAGTCACATAGGCAGAGAAGAATGGAAGTGATTCACTGTCCCCAAAAAAGTCTTCTGTAAACTATGGTAGGATTTTTATTTCTGTATTATTTCCACAGCTTCAAAGTGCATCACTTAATAAAATTACTTAATGGTTTGTTTTTATCTCTACCAGTATTAAGCTTTTAGTGTTCTTGAGTTTAGTAAAGGCTCTGTTACTGTTTTTTGAGAGGGGGAAAAGAGAATTAAAACTGTACAGTCTTAAATATGTTAAAGATAGGTGCACAGTCCAATAAAAATAACTTACTTTAAGAAAAGGTGAATTATCCTTTCCGTGAAATGCTCAGTTTGTCTTCATACAGGAAGCTGTGAGGAAATGGAGCTTTTTGTATTGCCCGGGAGGTTTTCAAAATGTGACAAGTGAGTAATGAGCAGGAATTTCAAAAGGATACTATTCTTATTAAGTTCAAAAGGAGTTTACTTGACCTTAAGATTATTAAAATTGAACCTTGTATTATTTTTATAACATATTTACAAAGCAACTCACTTTGTGCCTGCAACACAGTGCTGTCCATGGTATATTAGTTTTGCTTTTACCTTGCTTGAGCCATCTTAACTATATTTTGCTGCCCACAGCACCTTGGGAATGGAATGGAGTGGGAAGCAGAGCCTCTTTCTTGTAGCATTAGCAGTAATTTTCTTTTTTTCTTTGTTTCTTTCTTTCCTTTCTTCCTTCCTTCCTTCCTATCTTCCTAATTAAAATTAGTTAAAAATTAAAAATGGAACAAATTTGTTTTTGTGGTTCCTTCATATTCAGGACTGTTAGCTAGCATGTGGATGATGTTGCTATGGTCTTCTGCAGAGCTGACCAGCGCAGCACGAGCTGCTTCAGAGGGGAGCTGCATGTGATTTTCAGGTAGCTGTAGACTAGAAGACCATTCAGAGCTTGCAAATGTAAAAAAACTTCAGTGTAGCCTTCCTTTTGGAGGGAGAGAGGAGGGAGGAATTATATGGGGTTGGAGCTTGATATGTTTATGAATTAAAATATTTGATTTCTTAACATTGCCTTTGTGATCCAGAAGATGCATTCTAGTTCTGTTTCCCTAACATGAAGTTGCATTATGTCTAGAAATTAGAACAACTGTAATGGAGAAATACTAGCAAATAAATACTGTAAGGAGAAAGAGTAGGTGTACCTCAGAAGATGAAATAGAAACTCTATAACCCCCTTCACATTGCCTTGTTCTGTCCTTTAGACAGACCACTAAAATTTGAGTGAAGGTTACATGCAAGAGCATTAGCAGTTCCTAATCTCTCTTCTAATTCACAGAAATCCCAAATAGCAAATCAAGAAGCTAATTAAAGACACGATTCCAATTACAATGAGGTTCTGTGCTGAAACTAACTCAAAAATTTTATAATGAGCATCAATTATCTCTCAGTGATTTCAGAACTTCTGAAATCGCTGAGAACAAAAGATAAACCAACCAAAAGGTGAACTTCCTCCTGTAAAGTCTCACTCTGCAGCACAAGTCTGTGATTTTAAAATGAGGTTTTAAATCTCATACATACTACAGTTGCTTGCCAGTCCTTCCCAGAGTGGCGCAGTGCGTAGTTCTGTTCCCTGTGTTATAGCTACGCATCATGAAAATTTGACAGGCATGAGAATTGAGCAAAGCGTTTCTTTCCCACCTATCTTCCCACTCAAGGGTTTTTATCCTGCTGGGTACATTCCTTCAAGCATATGCAGATCTGAATCTGTAGCCTGTGGTCTCCCCATCACTATATGGTGCTCTGATAGTGTCTCAGATGTTCAGTGTCAGGCCTGATGGGCTCCAGTTGTGTGGTCCTTTTTCAAGAGGCACGTCCCTGCATGCTTTGGAAAGCAGTGCTTGTAATGATAAGAAAAAGCATACTTAATGTGCAGGTAGTGAGATTAAGACAGCATAAATTTATGTGTCTGTGGGTGGATGTCTTCATCTGAATGAAGTAGGTAATCTTCTACTATGGCCAATGGTGACCTTGCCAGTAGTCAGAAAGATCTATTTTAACTGCTTTGATTGTTTACATGGTCAATGAAACCACCAGAGCCATAACACAAAATCTGTGAACACGTATGCTCCCTGTAAAAGAATGTTTAAAATCCACAAAGCCTACATATGCTCAACCCAAAGTGATTATACTATATCTAGCATATTCAATGCCTTCTTGGAAATTTCAGGAAAACATCAACTGTGACCATCTGTTGATTTCTACAGACAATTGACTTAAAAAGAATAAAAATACTCAGCCACTGGTGGAAGCTAATTGCCCCCCAAATAAACACCTTCTACTGAGGTTAAAGCCAACCATCACTCTGAGATGCATTTATGTGGTCCATTACCATTTGCAGTGCAACAGTGCTGAGTGTGATGAGTCGAAATATAGGCATAGAATATTTTTCACACTATCTTCCTTGACGAAGAAAATGTCTTGTGTAACCCAGAATGTAAAAGTAACCTCTTTTTCCTAATTATCTCAACTTGTCTAATAGGTTAGAAGATAAAGAGATTACACATGCCTTCAGGCTGTTTCTTGTCTTACACCATCACAACCGCAGAAAAGCAATTTTAAAGAAAAAAAAATTAAACTTTTTTAAAATTTAATTTCTTTAAAATAAATAGTACTTTGAATAGCAAAAAACCCCAGTTGAATAAAAAACTGGATATTTTATAAATTCATATTTTCTTGTATAAAAGGCATATTCAGTATTATACTTTTTCAGGTGGTTTAAGATTCACGGGTACAAAATTTGTTGTACTTACCTACAGTAGTACCTTACCCACTATTGATATGCATGTAAAAAGGTAAGCAAATTTGCTAAACATCTCCTGCAAAATGTTGCAAAACACATTGTGCTTGCTCATAACTCTTACTTGTATTTCTCATCTCAAATAAAATCACAGGAGGTTGGAGCTCTGGTCCCATTTTATGAACACCTAACTTAGTATTGGGTACATCTCGTGCAGCTTGCTTCATATTAGTATTGATTCAATTCTTAGTGTAAGGTTAGTAATACGAAATTAATTACTTTTCCTATCAGCAGTCACTAATCCAATTCTGTTATTGATGTATTTTTGTGTGTCTGCCCTATGATTTTTTTGGCTCTTTTTTTTTTTTTTTCCTTCTAGAAAAAGAAACACAGCAAGTACAGCAAGGCCTCCTACCCTTACTGGGTAAGAGGCGAAGGTTTAAGGATAGCTGTGCAGTCTGCAGCACTGTCCAGGTGATAAGAAGGGGAGCAGGTGGGGGTCTTTGCTATGTGGCTCCCATAAGAAGGCTGTTCCCCCATTCCCCACTCATGCTGCAGCTGTCCCTGTCTGGTAGATTATCTGGCATGTGGATATGTATAAACTGAATCTGATTTCCATGTGCATTGCCCTCTTTCCTTAAAGACTATTCAAGGGTAAATTAAATTATTTTCCTGTCATATTGCTTAAAAAATAATTGATTAATGAAAAATAAAATATTCTTATTTTAATTGCTCTTGTTAGTTACAGAATTGGCTTAGATATTGAGTTATATTAGATAAGATTTGTATTTTTAACAAGGAGTAATTTTGAAAATTCCACCCCAATTCACTTTTTATTTGTATGTTGCCATTACTTTGTTGCCATTGATTTCCACCGATGTTCTTTCCTCATACTCCGTATCATTCTCCACTTTTTTCCTTTCCTGTTTCATAGTTCTTTCTTTTGAATAACCATTTGAAAATAATATTTTTCTGGTAAGACAGATAATTAAATATACTAAAATATGTAAAAGTTTTGTGTGATTGAACACCAGACCAAAGAAAATGACATTAAAAGCTGCTCTATGAAAGGTAGAAAAACATATTCTGAAGAATACTGAGAGCTTTGAATTGTAGTTTGATTTTCTATCAGAATTGAGCCTCTGAATTTTTCATACATCCCAGTAAAATAAAATCTGCTTTGAAGTGATCAGTGCAATCATTTGAAATTTTGATGGACTCTGGTGCTTATAATTTAGCATGTAATGAAAATTTAGCATGTAATCAAAAACAGATATAATGCCAAATTAAAAATCACTACATTTTATTCATGATATGTTATAACTGAATATTTTAATACTTTTAATATTTTAAACTATTATTCAAAATGTTGGTAATATTGGAATGGATTAAAAAAATTGCAGTTCATTTAGATTTCATAGATTTGCATTGTATAATTTGATAGAAATATTTAGCTGATAAAATGGTTTCTTTAGCATTTCTAAGTGTTCTTTCTGCTTGAAACTTTGTGACCTCTCTTGTCTTCATTTACGGTGCCACATGGCACATTTACATAGAGCCACGTTTACTCTGTACACGTGTATTGTAGGTATTCCTCAGTTTAGATTCAGAATACCTACTTCTCTTACTCTGCATAACTATATTTCAGTCCACATCTATCAGATCTGCAAAATTAGTGAGGTTACCCTTCACACAAATGTATGCAGTATCTCAACTATACACAGGGATATAACAGAAAATATGAAACTTCCAGGAGGAACAACAAGGAAGAAAATGGTTTCATTTTCTCACAGCTTCGTTCTTACCAGGGACTTCTTGAGTTTTGTAAAATGTGTGTTCATATTTTTATTTTATTAAAGTGTCTTCCATGAGACCTATATGCCAAAGTACTCTCTGAATTGAATGACCGGAACAGGGGCATTTTAGTTTTTGGGCTTTCCTGTGGCAAATATGCTTTATACTTTACGTACGAAAGAGAAGGATGTCACTGTTTATTAGAAGTGGTGTTTGAGTGTTCCTGCCTGCTGGAGAAGTCCATGGTAAGGAGAGAGGCTAAGCCAGGACAGGTTGTTTGCATATTTGTGTGGATAAGGGAGATGCTTCACCCCTCAAGTGAGGAATGGAATTCCCAGCGTAGGAGGTGGAATGCAGGAGCTTTCCCTGAGTTGGCTGCAGTGGCACAGCAGCCAAGGACCACAGGACGAGAGGAAAATTCTTCTGACATACATACATACATACAAAGACTACAAGCACAAAGGGAAGTCAAATGTTTCTTGTGTGCCCTTTTTCTTCACCTCTGTGGGGAGCTCAGCAAAAGAGGCAATGTGTCAGTCCCTGATGGAAAAACGTATTGTGAACTGTGTGTGAGGAACCACAGGGGATGGATTTGACTCAAAACCAACTACAGCAAAGTGTACATAACCAGTATAAAATCTTATAATACCATCCTTAGGCCAACAATTAAAGGAGAATTGAGGGTCTATTAACTTTGGCTTTGTCCAGCTTTCTCTTTGGCAGATTGCAGACACCAGCTATAACCATATAAGGGCTTAAAAATGAAAATAGTTCACAAATAGTTTCATGCCAAAAACCTTTCTTTTTGAAAATGCAACAAGTAATCAGATCCTTGAAGCATTCCTTTGATAACTAAGCATATGCATAAATTTATGTGTATTCATACATTTTTTTATTTTATGATTGTCCTTCAGTGATAGTATATTCAGAGAGAGTTAATAGAAACTCTCCAATATCTTTATCAAGTTATTTTCTAAGTTTAGGATCCTTGCCAGTGTGTATATGTTTTACTGACCTTTCTTTAATTGCCCTGGCATTGCCATTACAGCATTTGAAAATTGCCCTTAGTTTACTTGCTGAGTTGCCAGTGCTTGTGTTATGTTTGCCACCTACAGAGAACCACAGTAATAATGCTTGCTGATAGTATCACTCATTATTCTTGGCTGTACTTTGGCTCAAAGAGTAGGGGGACAGGGGGAGGGGAGCTGTGTGTCTTTTCTCTAGCTTCAGTGTTCTGGTTTTTTTCTAAATAAAATTGCTTCACTGAGATACAGTGTCCCTTTCCACCCAAGAGGCCAGTTTAGAAGCTCATCTTGTAGACATTACCACATTTTCTTCCTGTTTTTTTTTTTTTTTTACATTATTCTCCATCTACTCACATTTGAAAAATCACTATTTCATCAGATGGTGGTGTGTTAAACCATATTTTATCATGATCCAGAGTGGATTTTTGCAAACTTTCTAATGAAATTTATTAATCAAAATCACAATAATTCAGGGGGATAACCAACCTGTGGTATTTAGCTCCTTTTCTTTTTTTTTAAGTAGAATCATGGAAGTACTTTCTGCTATGGAGCCACACACAGTTGGTAGGTGCCTATTTTCTATCAGTGTACATCAGGTATATACAGCAGGTGGAGAGTATTAATCATCATTGAGTAAGTACTTCCTAAAACTTACCAGGGTCTTTTGGAATACTACTTCCACCATTCTTTGTATTAACCTTATTTTTCCATCTCTGGTTTGTTTTTTTTTTCTTATTTTTTCATCAGCACTTTGGAGTTCTCCCGGTCTAGGAGCATATTTTCTTTCATATGTAACTTTTCTAAATTTGAAGATGTGAAATCTACTTATCATTTGAAATCTGAGACATGGCATATATATTTAAGGTCATGAAAGTTAATATATTATGCTTTCATGCCACTAATAATATTCTGCACATCACCTGCTCCTTCAAAACATTGTTTCTGATGATGCCTATTCCCTTTAACTCCTAAAAAGCATACAAAAAGGTCACAACACTAAATTAAGGGCCTCAGAAAGATGGATTTGTGTATTTAAAAGTTATTTTATTAGGGAAAACTGAAATTAACATTTTGCTATTGGAGGCAAACACAACTGAATGAAAATGATCTTGAACATCAACTTTTTTTTCTACTTCTGTATTGTTCAGGATCCTTAGGCACTTATGCATCTGGACCAATTTGTTTCAGCTGCTTTACAAAATGCAGCTCAAAATATGGGAATTAACTTTGAAACAAATTAATAGAGAAAGCAATGGGGATATGAGTTTGCAAATGTGATTTGCTTGTATGCAAACTTTTAACAGGAACATCGGTAAACCTACACCTATAACTTGAATCTAAATGGTTGGTTGTTCCAAGTGCTGGCAACACTTGGAACATCCAAATAAGGTACTCAGAAAGGGTAAGAAAAGAACCTTCAATCACTCCTAAGATGAAAAAAGTGAGGAATTCGACAAATTTACTTCTTGATTTTAATCAAAGATGCTCCACTTCTCAGCAGACTTGCTCCCTCAATATAATGTCAGTTCTTTCTACCACAGAAATTCTGAGCTTGTATAATTAAGGCATAATTTCAGGTACTGAGGTATGCTTTTTCTGGTTAAATCAAAAACAAAAATGGAAAATGAAATTCAATATTTGAAATTAAAATAGAATTGAAAGACAGCCTAATGTTTCACATAAAACTTGGCAGCCGTATGCAGAAGGGATGTTGGTATCTACTGACATGAGGGCATGTTGGCAGATACCAACGCTATTCCCAGCAGTCACTGCAAAGTCCTTTATAGCTTTATGTACAGTCACCCAGAGACAGAAATACCAGTACCTCTGAACATCTGTTTTCTTCCAGGAGAGTTACCTAGAAAGGTTTATTTTGGATTACTTTACCTGGGTTTGAGTAGAGGGATCATCAAGTCCCACCTTAGAAAGTCTTTCTGCCCCACTGATGCTCCACTTCTCATGTGGCTGGGTTGCTCCATAGTGCAGGGGTGCAGGATGCACACTGGCCAAGAGTTACCGAAAGCTGGCAGGGTATAAGGTTCATCTTTAAAGCCTCAGAGACTTCTGATTTCAAACTAACAATCATGGAATCATAGAATGGCCTGGGTTGGAAGGGACCTTAAAGATGATCTGGTTCCAAGCCCCATACTGTGGAAAGGGACACCTTCCACCAGACCAGGTTGCTCCATCCAACCTGGCCTTAAAAACTTCCAAGGATGGGGCATCCACACCTTCTCTGGCAACCTGTTCCAGTGCCTCACCACCCTCACAGTAAAGACTTTCTTCCTCGTGTCTAATCTAAACCTACTCTCTTTCCATTTGAAGCCATTCCCCCTTGTCCTGTTACTACATGATCTTGTAAATGGTCTTTCTCCATCTTTCTTGTAGGCTCCCTTCAGGTCACAATTAGGTCACCCCAAAGCCTTCTCTTTCCATGCTGAACAATCCCAATTCCCTCAGCCTTTCATCACAGGAGTGGTGCTCCATGTGTCATGCCTACCTCCTTTTTCTTTCCCCTCCTCTTCTTCGGGAATTCAAGCTTTCAGACAGGGGGACATCAAAGATCCTATCAGTCCTGTCTTGTTTCCTCAGAGGAACTGGTGGACAGATGTTGTTTCTGTGAAACTAATATTTTGATATTTGGCTTCCAGACATAAAAATCAAACCTTGCATTTAATTATATTTTTGCTTGGAATTAATGTGTTCGTACTGTGACCTAGAATTTTAATGAGTAATTTTAATGTATAGGATGGATAGAAATATAACATATCAAATGCACTTTATCACATATCTTACTTCATTTGAATGCATGTTTGATCAAAATCAAATACTGTATATTGGAACCAAATTCTTTTGAAATGTTCTCCATTATGTAATCAGAGTTGTGTTCCAACAAAACATTACAAGCCTCATGTAACATTTTCTCATTAAAATATCTTCCATCAATTATTTTTTCTCTAACATTCTCTGGCTATTAAGCATTATTTCTTGTAGAAAGAATATTACATTTGTTTCACATACTGATTTCCAGGAGATACAATACCGGGGGATGTCCTCGATTAATGTCTGACACCTCCACTGTGATGTGGATAACGTAATGATGCCTTACAATAATTGTACCTGCCAAAAAAAAAAGGCAAGGCAGGAGCTCTTTAGCTAATACAGGAGGAACATCATGGCAGAAAATTCTCTGAAAAGTAGTGGCCATTTTTCTCTTTTTACTAAACCCAAGCTTCAGGCCACCAACCATATTTCTCATTTGGGGCTTTTCTTGTGATGAGATTTGAATTAAAATGGGAGGTGCATGGCTTGTCTGTGATAAAATTTCATCTTTGAATATCAGTTTTTCAGACTCATGCACGCAATTTTGTATGCACACCAAGAGTCTTTATTGGCTGTATTTTAAATAGATATAAGTTGATATGCTGAAGAGGAATGGGAACGGTGAAGAAGGGCAGGGTTACCCAACAGAATCTAGCAAAGTCTAGTGGGCATTTTCACCAAAAGCTGTTCTTCATGAAGTGGAGTGCTGGCCCTGATTCTATGGAGCAAACCAGGCACAGCAAAACACTTTTATAACTTGCAAGTGTGATGGCAAGTCATAGCTGCTTTTATACAGACTGGGAAAATGGCAGCATCGCATACATGTGACCTTGGCCACATTAAAGTTTACTCGTGATCTGGATCGAGTCAGAGTCCTCCATCTGAGTAATTCTGTGTAGAGAAGATTCAGAGCTTCTTTCCTCCACTGCTGGTCTTGATATCAAGCCATTACAGTGGGAAATAATTTGCAGCTTTAATTTTCAGAAATAGGCACTCTTTAAAAGAAACCTCAGCATTTATAAAAAGGCAGTGTCAGCGGCTATTGATTGTTCACCCAAAAGAAGAGATTGTTATTTCTCAACTGGTTCTCTCCACTGCCTTATAATTTAATGTCAGTATTTGCAACATTTTTTTGTATTTCTGTGACCACTGCCATCTAAAGATTCTGAAAAGCATCCCAGTCCCTCAGGTGCATTACCCCTTTTTTCTCTGAATTCTTTTACAGATAAACGTGTGTACACAAAATTGCTGCGTCACTGCTATCCTGTCCTAATGTTGTGTGCTTGATACTGCAATGAGACAGCTCATAGCTCATGCCTCCAGAGTGCAGCCAAAGGCATCTTTCATCTTTTTGGTATTTCTATTATTTTAGTTTGGTTTAGGGGGTTTTGGTTGTTTTTTTTGTTTTGTTTGTGTGTTTGGTTGCTTTGGTTTGTGGGTTTTGGTTTTTCTCCTTTTTTTTTTGGGTTTTTTTTGTGTTGGTTTTTTTTTTAGTTTACTGTCATTGGTAACCCTGAGTGGAAATTGTTCAATACCTCCAATGGTTAAATACCCTCAAAAGGATCTACATCTTTAAATGAAGTGTAACCGCTTTCCTTAAGGCTGTGAATTAACTGAGTTCCAAGCTCCTGAGGTTTCAAAATATTTCTAAAGTATGCGATGATAAGACTTCAAGCATCATAAGACATTTCTCATTTCTCTAGATGGTGACATTTTACAAATTGTCAGGTTCATCTTGATTTACTAGCAGAGGATGAAGTCCAAGCTGCTTTAGTTTAACTATTTGGTTTTATAGCTCTTTCATGTGGCTGCAGTTCTGGAGATTAAGGAAAAGGGTCTGAGACAGGAAAGGTTCAGGACACTCTTTTCAATAGCTATTTAATCAGTTTTCTCACAGGGAAAATAGTCTGACATAAGTAGAAGTAATGTCCAGGTATCTTTGTGCTTCTATCCTACCCCTGTATGTTTTCCTGTGAGTTAATACACATTAAGCCAGGTTTTGTTTTACAAGCTACAGTATTGTACATGCAAAATAGGCTGAAAGCTGCAGGTTATGGTCCTCCTACTTAGCAAGAGAGACAGCTACAGAGAAATCCCTCTTAGGAAATGTTAGATACAATATTGTATTCATTCCTGCACTTTATCCTAGGCTGTTGTAGAGCCTAGGATTGTGTGATGTTAAACAGTTGATATGTTCCACTCCAGAAACACATTTCATTTCACTGGACACAAATTCATCAAGATAGCAGAGACCATGTCAGGATGAGAGCACATGGCCACACTGGCATCTGCACTGTGCATGGAGAATGTTCCCCCATATGCTCACATGCTGGTGACATGGCTGCATGTACAAGCATTGTCAGATAAAAATTTGATGGAATATCAGCTCCTTTTCCTATTGTAATTACAGAACTTTGTGACTCTGTGACTTCATGGGAACTAAAATCCTGTTTTTGTTCTCCTACACTGCTATATTGTTTGTGCACAGAACAGTAACTTTAATGGATGGTGTAGCTGGGTTTTTTTTTGCTTTTAACTCCAAGGCATTTCATGCATTTTTTAATCTTAAAAGAGCACATCATTGCACAGATTCGCAATAGGCAGTTGATGCTTCTTCACTCTGAAGAAGTTATGACTCTTTTAACTGAGAATATAAATCTAGTGAAATGCATATGGAGTGACTCAAGTGAAATGTAATGTGCAAAAATGGTAGCAACATATTAAATCAAGTCACATTTTCCATCTGTGTTGGAATGTATAATGGAGAGCAGATTTAAACATAATTTGATCTTTTTATGGTTATAGACATATATACTGTAACTCCCTTTGGGTGTTCTTTATAACATGGTGCTATGCTTTTGCCCTTTTAGGGGAGGGGGAATGAGTTATCTGTTGCTATGTGCATGGGTGGAAGTCCTTAGCTAATAGTCCATAGTGGTAGTGCTGCGTTGACAGTTGGACTTGATGATCTTGAAGGTCTCTTCCAACCTTAATGATTCTATGATTCTGTGTTTCTAAGTCATTCTTCTTAGTCTGCAGCATGACAACACTCCCAGGATGAGTCCACCTTTTTCTCCTCACAGCTTGTCTGTGCTGCTGCTATGTTCTGTGGTTCCTCCTCCTTGAACACAGGAGGCCAGAACTACACAAGATATTCCAGACCATTTCTGCAAAAATTGTAGAATCACAGAAAATTTTGGGTTAGAAAACACATTTAAGATTAAGTCTAACCATAAACCTAACAATGCCAAGTCCACCACTAAACTAAGTTCCTGATTGCTGCTATCTTTTAGATACCTCCTGGGATGGTGACTCAACCACTTCTCTGGGCAGCCTGTTCCAATGCTTAATAGCCATTTCCGTAAAGAAGTTTTTCCTAATATCCAATATAAACCTCCCCTGATGCAAGTTGAGGCCATTTCCCTTTGTCCTATCCCTTGTTATGTGGGAGAAGAGGCCAGTCCCCACCTGACTACAACCTATTTTCAGGTGATTGTAGAGTGGGATAAGGAGCCTCCTTTTCATTCAGGCTGAGCACTCCCAGGTTGCTCAGCCACTCCTCGTAAAATTTATGCTCCAGGCCATTCAGCAGCTTCATTGTCCTTCTCTGGACACACTCCAGCAACTCAATGTCCTTCTTGGAGTGAGGAGCCCAGAACTGGACACAGTACTCAGGGTGTGGCCTCACCAGAGGCATTTTGCTCAGCCAAAAAGTGCAGCTACTTCTTCTGTGGTAGAGGTATAACCTGATTTCAGTTTAGAACATATTTACTGTCTTTAATATCACATCTTTTCTTGACCATCCCCTCAGTTTCTTTTCCACTTTATTTCTACTTGGAAATTATATTTTGCCATTTGACTTTTTTTTCCAGTCTCTGGCATGCGGTATGCATCTATCAGCTTCCACACATCACGTAGCTGCAGTGCACTTCCATTTCCCCTTCTTGCTGACCATACCGCACTTCTGCAAATGTACCAGTACTGGTGTCTTTGGGTAAAGCATCACCCTTGACGACATCAAACTGTCTAATCTGTCTGGTCTTTCCTAAAGGGAAAATTTTGCAGCTGTAAAATCCTGGTAGGCATGGCATCTTATAGAATAAAGTGAATGGACAAGCAGTGATTAATGACGTTTAGTGTAGCCTGTGTAATACCTGTGCTCTTTGTAAATTAAGAAACCTAATCTGGTCTTATTGAAAGAAGAATGAATAATAGACCCTTTTCTAGTCAACTGCACTTACCCCATAAGTAGGAAACGGACAGCCAAACTCTCTGGAAAAAGGAATGTATGAGTATGAGTTTTGGTAGGGGAAGATTGGATTATATTCAGCTTACCTCTGCTGCGCCTGCTTGGACTTTCTTTTTGCAGCAAAATTTCTGTGAGTGGTGAACTATGCTGATAGTACTTTTTTTCAACAGTTCCAAGTGAATTCCTCCATCCGATTTTGTAGGGGAATTACTTGTTGGTTTACAATGGCCAAAATGTTTATTATTATTTACACCTCTGCTCAGTGTCACACATCAAAGTTTCCTAATAGGCACACAAATAAGCAGTAGGGTTTTGTCCATTTTACAGTGTAAGATACTATCTACATAAACTAGGGCTTCTCCAGACATTCATTTTCTTAGCACATTTTTTTTTCTTTTTGTCTTTGTGGTGGTTTCAATCCAGTTTTATTTAAGTTATATTGGTTTTCTCCTTTTTCAAGAAAAAATAAGGCATGTTACAGTGTACTCTTCTTCTAATTGGACAGTGTTGGATCAGAAGGATTATTTTTCCCATCTGGATTAAGCAAGTGATGTTTCTGCTCTGTTCTGTTCAGTGTTTAACTCAGCTTTGCTCATTATTTATATGAAACATTGTTAGCCACATTCTTTGGGTTTACTTAAGACAAAACAGTATGTATGGATAGAAAAATTCATAATGTTGCAACTTAAAATCTATCATACCTTTATAAAGAAGCTGTAAAAAAAATAATTACAGAAAACTGTTAGGCTCCAAGCTCACAACAACATCTTTCCAACTGGGGCCAAGTTTCTCTCAGGAGTTCACCAAATGAAACACTGATAGCCAAACCCCAAGTATAAATTTCTGCTATAGTCTAAGGCCCTAAAAACTAAACCCTAAGTTGCCATAGAAACATGTAAAAAAAGAGGGATTGCTATCTGAAAATATTTTCAATCCAGAAGCAGGAGAAATACGTTGATTTTATCCCCTGAAGGGGTGTGAATTTACCAAACTTCCTAAAGCTAATATTCAAATATTACATTCCTTTAGAAAGGAATTTCTATGAAGTTATCTGCATGGTGGTGTAGTGCCTTGGAGATCTAGCATCTCATTCTTGGATTTTTCTGTAGGGTTTTTTAAAATAATGAAAGTTCTCTCCATTTCAGAGTAAGATTGAGAATATTTACTCTTACTGCTCAGGAATTATTGGAATGATTACAGATTAGTCCACTAGATCCCTTTTTTTTGTTTCTCAGTTTAGTTCTAATGGGCTTCAGTTATAAAAAATATGGTTGTATAGTTAAAGTTGTCATCTACATGGGGTGAGGGAACATGCTATCAAAAGTCTATAGTTCCTAGGTAAGTCAATTGTGTTTCAATATTTTTTAAAAATAGACCTCGCCTTTAGAAGACTTGTTGCTCAGTTTCATCCAGCTCAGCTGCTGTTGAAGTTAAGTAAAACGAATTGATTCTTTTTATCAGTAGACTGGCCTATGAATTAGGAATACATCCCTACAGAGAAAAAAAGATACATCATTCATATTTATTGTCTGAATTGCATATTGCAGGTCTAGAAGACCAACCTCCCTTGGCAAAAAATAGAATTGATAGAAAGGATCTCTTCCAGGGCTACCTGGGTCCTTTGATTCACTTCCACTGTGGAGAAAATATTTCATGCTAGATATTTGCTGCCCTGTATTGTCTCTTGCCTTTGCCACAGGGAGACCAAGGATGAAACTATAACTATGTGACATTTCTCAGTCCATTCATAGAGCAGCTCCTCTTTGTGCTGTGGTTTGGAGGAGGTTAAAAACTTGCAGGAGATTAAAAAAAAAAGCCTGGATTCAACCCAGGATTATATAATTGGTTAATAAATAAGAATATAAAAAAGGGAACAAGCAGTCGTAAACAAACATATGGGGCTTGTTTCGGAGTCTGTATTTCTTGTTTCTATTGCTAGGATCAATGTAGCTCAAGGAAATTCACATTTGTTTTCTCTGTACATGAGTGGTTTTGACACTTCATCTTGCAAATGTGCATATAACAGCACCTTTATTTAGTGTTAATGTCAAAACCTAGAGCCTCGCAGCATCTGTGGAATGCCCCTAGAGTGCTTAGAAATAAGGCTTAAAGGAAAAATCATTCAAACTTCTTCTGTTTCTTTCAAGTGGAGCATGGAGCAATCATACTTGTCTGAATCAGATTTATATAGTTCCAGGCAGAAGGAATAGCCTGCTTTCAACAAACACTCCACTAACATAAGGTGTAAGAAACAACATATTTATCAAACCTATGTTGAAATTTTACTTTTAAAAAAGAGCACAAAGACTTCCTGTTTGCATGTTTTAAGACATATTAGTATTGCCAGCCATTTATAACATCTGCCAAAATCAGAAGAGGCGTTTTCTAGTGCATGCAGCTTCTTAAACAGGTACAGAATGCAGCCAGCCTTCTTTTCATAGATAGAGGCAGCTGAGGGGCTTCCTCTAAAAATAAAGTATTATGCTAAACTAATTTTTTCATGGAGAATTTTCTTTCTCGTCCGTTCACTTTTCAAATGTAAGATATAAAGAGGGAAATTTTAATTTATTAATTAGTTTTTCAACTTCATCAAGATGTCCAAATGTTTAGAAAAATTTAGAACAATCCTTAACTGTTGTCTGTCTCACACTCTTTTTTAACCTTAGTTCTGAAAACAGTACTTTCATCACTTTACTGCTTTTTTAACTAGCAGAAGCCAGACAGCATTTGGGAAATCTAGTTTCTGAATGCCTTCCAACTTTTTTCCAGCTAGAAACACAATATAAAATGAACAAGAACTGCAAAAATTATTTTATTCATACAGAAAACCTGAACTAGAATCATAGGAAGAAGGGTCTGATAAGTTCAGCTTTTAAGAAAATGCTTACTGGCTTCTGTAGACTCAGGTCCCCACAGTTTCTTTTAAACTATTCTGTTTCTAGAGTTGTAAACAATTTTCTTTAGACATCTGTCCAAATTGCAGTTAGGATTAGATAATTGCTTAATGCCATGGGGTTTATGTAAGGGGTTGTCATTACTGCAGTGAAGACCATGGGAGAAGTTCTGGCTGAATTCCCTTCAGGAGTCTGGAGCAAGTGCAGACAGGAGAGGCAGCTGTACTGTCCTTTGGAAAGATGATCCTTTCTTCTCCATCTGTTCCACTTCCAACCAACTCCACTTGGCCAGGTCCCTATTCATACTGGACAGGGAGCACAGATGTAACAGAGAGCACCTGTGAATTTTCTCCAAATTAGCTGGAACTAGGTGCCCAGATTTCCTGCGACAGGACATATTTTCCCATGTATTTTTGAGTAGATTATATTTTTTCCCTAGCTTTTCTTTTAGGTGAAAATTATGGAATCTTAAAATGAAGCTGTGAATATTTCAGCAGACTTGGAATTTTATTCTTCCTTTTTTGGATCAATACTGTTCCCCTTCTTTAATACTAGAAATGATTTTGTACTGGAGATACCCAAGACAGATATTGATATGCACTAAGCAGTGAGTGCCTGTTGTGAGAATTGTCAGCTGACATCCAAAAAATCCATGAATTTTTACAATCCTCTCCTTATATGTCATAACACTTTATTTATTAATATAAAACTTTGTAGGTAAAGTACAGCCTCAGCGATAACCAGCTGTGAACTGAGCTGACTGAAGCAGCTGGAAACAACTTGGGGCTCTCTCCAACAGTTGGAGCTGCTGCAGGTGAAAAACCTGCTCACGTTCACTCCTGTCATAGGGTCACATGCCAGCAGTTCCGAGGGAGAGTATGGAAGAAGTTTCAGGGCTGTTTAGAGATAAAAGAATCTTTGTGCCTTTGGGAAAATTTTTCAAGGTATGTAAAGGGGAATGGAGGAAGGAGAAACATGACCAATTTATAAAGTTCCATTAAGAATTTTATCATATGGACGTTGACAGTTTTATAGCCTGTTGGACAACCAGAAAATAGATTTCTCCCAAAATCAATAAGCCTCGTAGATGGTTCCAGAAGGATAGGGTAGTAATCAAAATGCTGAAATAGAGGACTATTTAAGCTCTCAGATACAAGGGAACAAACTGTTAAAAATCAAATAGTCTCAGCTAAGTTTTCTATATTACACTACTTTATGAATCTACCCTATTTAATTTTCGTAAGATGAAACACTGACCAATTTTGAAAGGGAAATGTGAGACTAAAATAAAATTTTCTGTAACGCAATATTTCAGGGAAGTGTTCTAATTAACTGAGTGAATAGGCAATTAATAAAGCCCTGAGTAACCAGAGTACCAACCAAAGTGGTTTCCTGGAGGATTTCCTTAACTTTTCCTGAAGTTAATTTGCCACATTCTTCTCGTATTATCAGATTTTAAGTCCGATTCATTAATAAGGAAGGCTTGGAAATATATTTAGTTGCAGAGAGGTGTTTTTCAAGCAGTGAGCTGAGCTGTAACTCTTCCTGAAGATCACAAAGGCTTTAAGCTTGACTGAAAAGGCTTAGGAAAAGCTTAAGAAATACTTTTTCTAAGATAGCTCAGGCCTTCTGGGGAAGCAATACAGACAACCAAAAAGGGATGAGTCAAATTATTGAAAAGTTAGAGAAACACTTCTATAGATTATGCCATATTTTAAGATTATAGGCTGAAAATTGTTTAGAAATTGAAACAAACACCGAAAAAAATAAATAGATTGTGATGCAGGGGTTGCATGATTAAACTGAAGAAGTAAGTTATGAGGGGAAATAGATCATAGCATGCTTCTGATCCAGAAGTCTCACAGTTAAGGGCTGCACGCACTGCTCCAGCAGCACGTTTCTGCCCTCAGTGGGATGGGATAACTGAGGATGAGGAGAGCTAAGGATTTATTCTTATATATAGGTGTTCTCGTTTTGGCTGGGGTAGAGTTAACTTTCTTCCCAGTATCTAGTGTGGGGCTATATTTTGAATTTGTGCTGAACACAGGATTGATAATATAGAGATGTTTTTGTTATTGCCGAGCAGGGCTTATACTAAGCCAAGGCCTTTTCTGCTTCTCATACTGCCATACTGGTGAGCAGACTGGGAATGCATGAGAAGTTGAGAGGAGACACAGCCAGGACAGGTCACCCCAACTGACCAGAGCAGTATTCCAGCCCTTATGACATCATACTCCGTATATAAAGCTGGGGGGAAGAAGGAGGAAGCGAGAAACATTTGGAGTGATGGCGTTTGTCTTCCCAAGTAACCATCATGCGTGATGGGGCTCTGCTGAACCTGCCTGCCCACGGGAAGCAGTGACTTAATTCCTTGTTTTGCTTTGCTTGCATGTGCAACTTCGGCTTTCCCTGTTAAACTGTCTTTATCTCAACCCATGGGTTTTTCAGCTTTTACCCTTCCCATTCTCTCCCAGATGATGCTGGTGAGGGGGGTGAGCAAGCAGCTGTGTGGGGCTTGGTTGCTGGCTGGTATTAAACCATGGTAATAAGTACTTTTAAAAGGTTGGTGATTACTTGAGGCATGAACCATTTGTTCAGTGTCATTAATGTGAGGAAAAACTAAAGCAGTGGCACCTTTAGATGAAAATGCCTATAGGAAAACTTAAAGAGTAAGGAGGTAGAGGCACTCTAAAGAAGTGAATAAAGCACTTAAAGTGACAGAGTAAAGGAGAATTACATGGGGGAAAAAAACACACCAAACTCAGCAAGTTTTAGGTTTCTCTTTCCATATCTGAAGTTCTTTGCTGTATCCTCAGAGCTGCAGAAATGTTAACCAAAACAGGTTAAAAATACAGTCATTAATTTTGTTCAGCATGGAAAGCCTGCTTAAGGGAAGACAGGACATATCCCAAACTCGCAAACAAGATTGACAAAGGAGATAAGTTTCCTTTGTCCTCTAGTGGCCTGCAGTCATGCCTAGTGTAGTTTCTCATACTTCCAGTGTTCCTACAAAAAGAATTGGAAAGCTTCTGTGCTTGCATTAATGTAGGGGGAAAGCAAATACAAAAAACTAAGAATTTTTCAGGGAACATTCATTGTTTTGTCTGTGCAATTGCTGAGTACTGTACCATCGTGCATCTTTTATAGCCTTGTCTTACAGTATATTTTTTTGTCTTGCTGTTGTTATTGCTGTTGATATGATGTTGCTTCATAAGAATCTTCTGATTCTCACACTGGACATCCCTTGCTGCAGTCCCTCTGTGACTGTATTCAGGGTAATGGAGTAGGGAGCAGTCACACCCCAGGGAAGAGTCTAACACCATCCCTATCACCTTTGTGGCTGCATCCAGCCCTTACTTAGCTGTTGCAAGATAAATATATGTAAGAAGCCAAACTTAGTGTAATTCTTAACTTCAGTGCTTGATGACTTAGCTTCGAGTGCACAATTTTTCTGCTGTATTACTTCAGAATTGTGTTACCATTTTAGCTGACACTATAAACTTGTAAGCATTTCCTAGTCTGGTGACTGAAGGTCTCAGTACCTAACCTTTAAAATTCTCTGATTATGAAGTCCTGAAGAACTACCATGGAGTGAGTGTTATAATAGAATGCACCTATTTTGGATGTTTCTAACTGGAATTTCAGGTACTGTCTCATTTACATATATAATTGTCGTGTTACCAGGAATCTGGAAGTCTGCTAACGTAGCTGAATTTTGAAAAGCTGCTGTAGCATATGTAACATCTCTAACATTTGGAAAAAAGAAAGTATTCATCACTCTTTTTTTTTTTTTTTTACAGAGTATATTCAGTTTTATTATTCAGTTTGAAACAAGATGGATGATTTCAGGTTACTTACCAAGTTTCTGATCTGGATGTTTCTTGAGGGCAGTTTGTTTTAAAGCAAATGCTGTGCACATAAGGCTTTAGGTATTAAATTAATGATGAATCCATTGAAAGTCTTGAGTTTTCACTGATCAGGTGCAGTATTCCTTGCTATGTTTTCTTATTTTCCACAGTTTTCTGTCAAGCACTGGCCTTCACTGTTATTAGGCCCTGATGGTGGTAGCATTCCTATCCGTGACATTATGCCATTTGCTACGATGATCCCTGGGACAGGAAAATCTGATTAGCAGCACTAAGCAGCTTGCAGGTCTCCACTCTTTCTGAGCATTGGTGTGTTCAAGGTTGACGGTGTCAGGTGGAGCAGGGGCAATACTGCTCTACTGGCCCTGACTGTCCCTTCCTCTCCCTCCCTGTGGCCAAATACCACTGGATCTGTGACCCAGTCCAAACACAATTCCACTTCACAGGTAGATACATGGAGTTTATCTACAACAGCTCAAATCCTAATGCTGACACAAGGTATAGGCTGGAAGGCATAGCTGGAAGTGAAGAGAAGGGTTGCCAGCAGCTTTTTCTTTGACCAAAGCAACCAAGCCATCTCAGCTGCAGACTTAGGTGAACACAAGTGGAGGAGCTTGTTCTGTAGCTGCACAACTGAAGGCAGGCTGCCTGGAACCAGCTGGCTGACAGCCAGGTTTCTCATCTCTGCAGGACATTTCCTCATGCAGGGACAAGTTCCTGAAACCTCAGCATGCAGCCTGTTCTCCAGAGTCACATGCTAGGGCCCTGTTTATATGATGCATATCAATCACAAGACTAGTATACCTTCATTTTTCAGACTAGCTGAGGCCAGTACAGCTAGTTACTGGCTAAGATAAATGCAAAAGTTTGTCAAATTCCATCCGTAAAGTAAGTCTAAAAGAGGAAAGAGGGAGGATGGGACAGGGAAAGAGAGAGGGAAGAAAAAAAAAAAAAAAGGTGCAATTCTCAGGTTTTCCCATAAATCTGTTAGATCAATCTGAAGAAAAAAGAAGATTTTGTTTCTCTTACAGCTCTGGAAATTGCAGTGAGGCTTAAACAAATTCTTCTTAAACACCTCAGGATGCCAATCAGTATTTGACATGATCTCAGCACCACTTCTATGCTACTTTGCTGTAGATTTGTTTTAGCTCTGACTGTGAAGGCTTTCAAGTGCCTTATATTCCACCTTCCCTCTTCAGGGTTCAGAAAATCAACGCTATGCAGCCACATCTGAAGGCTACCACATCAGGGCATGGCCATATATGATAATGAATGAGACTGTAATCATTGCCTTGGTGAGCTGAAGTTTGACTCAGCATTGTTTACATAGGTTGTAGTGTTCTGTTCTAATTCAAGAGAGAGGTTGTAAAGTTTTGAGTGTGCCACTGAAGCTTGAAAGCACTAGCTTTCCAGGCACACTCTCACACGCAGAGAACTGAGGTGAAGTTGCAACTGAGAATGTAAAACAGCAACTTAAACCCCAGGGTTTAAGTGTAAGAAAAGTTCCAAGCCCAAGATACAGGTAATAGCAGTTAGATCTTCCAGGAACTTTTGCTGTGCTAAGAAATGATGAAGTGCTAGAAAAACTGAAAAAGAAAATGATAATAGACTTTAACAAGCAACTAACTGATTCTATAAATACTGCATTAATTTAATCATTAATGGTATACATTAGCATGATTTCAGGCAATTGATTTTGGATTTGATAAAGTTGGCTTTTTTTTTTCTATTTTGTGTTGCAGTTGTTGTTGCAGTATTGAACCATTATGAAAGGCTAAATCTAATCATCCAGGTTTATATTTTTGGATGATTATACGAGGAAGATCAATGGCATGGAGATGAGTGTGTTATCCAGAGCCTCCTTTTTTCTTCAGTGTATTGTGGGGTTCTGAGGGTTAACCACCAGGTCACCCCTCTGGAGCCCCTGGGCAGTCCTAAGACTCGTTTATTCTTGGAGGCAGAGGCTGCAAGAGACTGGCCCAGGAGCAAGTGATGTTGAAATACAAAGCTACACTGTTAGATTAAATATGTCATGGGATGTTGTCTCAACTTTGATGCCGAAAATGTGGTATAAAGTAAGCAGATATAAGACAAATCTCATTGAAAAAATCAAGAAATGTTAAAGGAATGTACAGGAATGTTCAAAACTGAAGTATATCACTTTGACTGTCTTCTCTTTTCCTTGAATGACCCTGTTTTTGATATGGAAACAGTTTTCAGGTGCACACCATTCTGAACCCTTTTCCAGCCTCCAGCCTTTAAATTCTCATTTTCTGTAGGACAACTAGGACATAAACCTCCCAGATAACTTCCTGTCATTTTATTGTACTGACACTTGTCTTTCTTTTCCATTTGCTCAATTCCCTTTCCACTATTCGAATTTGCATCTAATGTCACACTAAATCATGATTGTCCATCCTTCTGGGCAGCAGCTGTATCTCTGTTTGTTAGTGGGTGGCCACTTTTTGAGGTTTAACTGGTACAGAACTCACTCTAAAGGCAGAATGGGTGATGTTTGAGTAAAATCAGTTTAACGTTAGTTCATAGAGTCAGACAAGTTTTCAAGGAAAGGTTTGAGCATAAAGCAGTTCACCTGGGTTTTGTCTCCAGTTTTAACTAGCTCGCAACACAAGTTATGTTAAGCGTCAAGTTCTGTGGTATCCATTTATTTATTTCTAAGCAAATACATTGAGAGGCATTTTCCTTGTGCAGATGAATGTCTTTGCTTTACCACTTCCTCTTTATTATCTGACATTTCATTTCCTTGTAAATCTGAAGTTTACAGTTTATGCTATGAATTCAGAACTGGTTATAATACTTGAACAACATAGTGAGGATAGCTGAAAGCCAAAATGTGCTGACAGTAGATCCCCTTAGCAAATCATTGATACACTATGAAAGCCCATTTCAAAGCAGTTCTTTTTATATAAAATTTTTTTTTAACTTAGCTTTTCTTCTTTATTTTTTAGTTTGAAGATGGTTAGTGAAACTGAATAGCTGCCTGAGCCAGAAAGAAATACTGCCAGGAAGTGAATGATTCTGTCAAAATTGTGTTGAAATATTCAGCCAAAATTCATGTCATTAGGTGTATTTATCATTTATTAAGTTAGCAATAGAAAAAAAAATACAGAAAGGAGTGAAATACAGCAGTATGGTTTGTAGTCGAAGGGAGAAAAAAAACCCCACGATTTCACAGCAAAATAATCAAAACAGATTCTAATAGGCAAATTAGATTATAAATATTGGCTGTTATGGTCAGGTTATAAGTCTAGCAGATACATATTTGTGCACAATTTTTGCACAGATTTTTAAGGTAGGAGCTGAACTCTTTCAGTTTAGGAAAATATTTTAGAACTCTTATAATTTTCAGGTTGTTGCATGTTCTAAATTATAACCCCTTATGCTATTCCCTCTGTAGTAGATTCACTGATAAAAAAGTAGCACTTGATGCAACTTTTGCTGTGATGTGCTGTACTTACATGTGTTTATTGAGGTATTCTAAAGAACAGACATAGAAGGCCACTGCACAATGCAGCACACATTGGTTATTATTTCTGAATCTATGTGGGCACAATGAGAAGAATTACAAATGTCTTCATTACTGCACCATTCTTATTGCAGTTTCTTAGCGTGCTATGACATTATACTTCCTCTAACAGAGATAATTTTCAAGCAGCAATTCATGTAACAAGTTCTCAGCTGGCAGGGTCTCTGAGCCCTGTGATTTCTGGCAGGAAAACTGGTGAAATTACCTATGGTGCCAAGCAATGCAGAGCATATCCAAGACGACATATAAGAAGGATACTGAGTTCTTGGAAACTTGCTTCTATTTACTCTTCCTGTTGTCTTTCTCTACTGTCAGGCTTTCTGTCGTTTAATGTATGGAATGATAGCACTAGCTTGTCTGTTCCAAATCAGACCATTTAATTATTTTTCTTTATGAAGTTCCCAGCCTATGGAAAACTGCAAACTAGGAAAAAATGTTTAGCCAATAATTTGTGACTTCGAAAAAGTTCGCATTTGAATGAAAAGGGAGTTTGTGATAAGTCTAGGCAAGTGGTATGGAGATTATTTTTTAGGTAATACTACATTTGGGCTTGACAAACTTCAGTACCAGGTATGTGACGTCTTCCAAGCTGTGGAGTTCTGCCCCAGCTTCTCTTTTTGTTTTGCACACAGTTTCAAACAAACAGAAGGAGACAATAGGCTGTTCAGTGCACAGTATTGCTGTGAACAATGCCTCCTTTTATAAAAATTTCCTTTTGTTTGAGGGAGATAGAAACAAAGCCAGCTGCAAGGTAATTATAACCTGAAAGGTAATCGTGCTGGACTGGGATCCTAGGGTCTTAAATGACTGTCAGAAGGCTGGAAGTAGGAGGTGTACTGGGGTTGTACTGCAAAAGGAGCCCCAGGAATTCCCTTGACATTTCCTGGGAATTCATGGGGAGGTACACTGCCATCATGCTTTATTCTCCTGCTACATGAAGTACCAGCACCGTCAGCCCTCTGTTTCCTTGCAGACAGAGGATGAGTCCAGAGTACTCTGGGAACCCAGAGTTGGCAGATGGGCCAGCAGTGCGTTTTCATTGGGCTGCATGAAGAATTCAGGTCCACATGCTTTCTGTGTGCTCTAGGAGGTCCAGCAATTACAGAGTGACTCAGAGTTTCTGAATCAGGAGTTGGGGTTTATGTTTTTACACTTAAGTGCATGATCCACTTTTGGAAATAATGGCACAGGGCTTTACTTCCTCAGGAAACAGGAGCACAGCAGCAGGTCTGCTGGTTCGTGTATGATATTTACATAAGTGGAGCTTTACATTTCTGTTTTCCTGAAATGACTCCCATGAATTCATAGGACTGGCTTACATTAAACAGTAGGTAATGATTAAAAAAAGAGTCGACTTGAATAAATAGGAATGACATGAATGAATTAAATTGGAAAAGCGGCAGGAAATAATGTGTCTTGGGAAAATGACTGAAATGATCTATGGAGAGTGACATTGTTGAAGAGCTGCTGTAATTATGTAAAGTAGTAAGCAAATCCAGGGATCTGTCACATGTTTTATCAAACTGGTTAATTTTCTCTGTCATTTTTAACAATATGTTCTTCATCCTACACTGTTCATACAGGCTGGCAGTAATGCATGTTTCCTTCATTTGGCAAAGATGTTTTCCTTTCCATTTAGACCAACCATTATAATCCACCTCCTTCATTGTCAAAAGAGTGTTGACAATTTAGAAATAATTAAAAGCTTGTACAAGAAACATTCATCCTACATTTTCTGAAAAGATGAGATTCCAGTTAAAGATTTTCATTCTCTTTTTGATTAGCACTGCCTGTCTCAGCAAGGGTTTGTGAAATCATTTCAGTACGATCAATACACAACTTTCAGCCAAATGTCAGACTGAGAGATATTTTAATGCTATTACTGTTTATCAGAAATCAGTATTCTGAGCATTGCTTTCTCTTGGACTTTTTGATTCCTGGCATCCTTTACCCCCCATTGTTTATTTATTTATTTATTTGCTGTCAATTAAGTTTGTTATTAAGTTTGCAGTAAATTAAAATCACACTGTAGGACTGTCTTCTGTGTAGCAAAGATGGAATATATACTCAGACTAGCAGCATATAGAAAATACAGCATATAAATGCAAACATGTTTCTGTATGTACAAATCAGGAAAGAATCCTTAACGAAAGAATTCCTCAAAACAAACCAAACTTTTGATCTTTAAAGAGCTTGAAATCAGAATTACATGCTGAACTCCTTGTTAAAAAGTATGTTATTAGTGTTCCAATATCAAAAGCTCTTCAAAAATAGTAAGTGTCAAAACTGAGGTGACTTGTGCTTGTTGATATATAGCCTTGATCCTTGACAACCTCACTGCAAGAGCAGCTTGAGGAAAGGTGAAAAGAACAATTCCTTTGAACTGTTAAGACTTTTTCACCTCTTCTGCGGTCATTCCCTTTTTTCTCCCCTAGCTCCATCACCCAGTGTGCTCTCTCCACATTGCTTCTTGTTCTGCTTTAATTTTTCAATTTGTTTTGAAAGACAACAAAAATTTCCTGTCAAGGTAACGTTTCAGGAGCTGGAGAGGAGCAGTCAGCTCAGACTGGTGGTGCTCCTGCAATCCACAATACAGACTGCCAGGGTCTCGTTGTGGCACACTCACTTCCAAACTTCAGGATGATTTTATTTTCCTACATAGTGCTCCACCCAAGCAGCGAGCAAAACACTTTCTTCTTTCATATTCTTCTCCTCCTTTGTCCTACTAAGAAGGACAATTCGGAAAATAAGCATTACTTTTTACAGGAACTTTGCAGCATTTGCATGTGAACCACATCATCTAAGCATTGAAGCAAAACTAGCACTGTGTGGATATAATATTTTAGAAACAAAATCTGGCTCCTATTTAGGTATTACAAAGGCAGCTGAACTCTACCCAAAATTAGTGTTTATTCTGCATGTGCTCACCATGAAAACCTGGCAATGTACTTAAAACTGAGATCAATGTGTTAGAGATAGCAAATAATAATTTGCTTGTAGAGTCCCCAGACAGATCCTATAATATCACAGATCTGGGTTTCATCCGCCATCATCAAATAGTGCAGTGCTTCCAGGGTGCTCATAAACTTCCCAATCTCTTTGGCAGGAGGCTCTGGGAAAGAGGAGGGCAAGAAAAGAAGCAAGGCAGCAGCAGTGGAGGTGGGATGCCTGCAGATCCTTCGGCTGATCTCCTCCTGAGGCATTGCAAAGAAAATATTTACATGTCTGTTTGTGACAAACTAACCTACAAGTGTAAATTCTTAGACATCATATGGGGATCTCATAAATAAGGGTAAGGAGGGAGGAATCTCTGCACCACAGTTAAATACTTCAGAGTCATCCATAGGGTGATTTGGGATGTCTTTGAAGTACAAAACCCATATTTGCACTAGAAAGTGAAAGTCTCTTCCTTCCAGGAGCAGTGTGTGTCTCATGCCAGGAAACATCTTTGGTAATTTAATGGTCATTAATAAATATCAGTACAACTTTTAAATATGTTGTAATGTCTCTTTTTGTAACCAGAAGCACTATTACCTAGGGTTTGAAAAATGAGATTAGTATTCTCTGTGTCGTAGACTCTTTGTGTGTAGCTTTTACATTTAATAAAAGGCAACGATATAAAAGTCTGGGCTGTCATTCTCAATTTTATACCTGACCCTTATGGAAATAAGGAAGAAAACCACCAAATTTTCTATTGTGTTTCCAAGGAGAATTCATAACTGAAAGGGAAAAATAATTATCCATGGAATAAGCCAGTGCAAACAACCATAGGACCTTTCTTTATTTGAACAACACTCCACAAAGTTTCTATACAAACCTCAATTACAGTTGCTATATTCAATCTTGTTTGCTTTGCCAACACATAGAAATAGCTGTCACAGTTTATGAATGCTACTCTCTGATAGAAGGTCTGTGTATCCATAAAAATATCCAACACACGCTGCCTAGTTTTCTTTGCAGACAGAAAAAGAAAATGTTAATGCCAATCAGTTTTTCTGTACCACCAGACCTGGGAGTGGATAGTTTTAGAAATTAAAGGAAGTTTCACAGTCCAAGTCCATATTCCTGGTTGCTGTAGAGTCTATGGCCAGGTTATTTAAGAGGATTCATGTACCTGTCATATATTACTCTGTGGTGATTGGATGACTTATTGAAATCAGAAAAAAAACGCTAAATTTTTTCAAAATATATGTTGGGGAAAATGTTTACATAAGCATATGATAAAAAAAATCTTCACTTCCAAACAGAGCTTTAAAATTTTGTTTTGCCAGGACATTTCGTGTAACTGTGTGTGAGAGAAGGAGAAAGGAAGAAATGAGTGCATGCAGAAAGCAGTAGGGGTGGTCTTCCTTCCAAATCAGTTAAATGAAAATTGCACAATCAAATACATAGGAGTTAGGAATATGACTCTGAGTCTGGAAAGGAAATTTTAGCATAATGTCTGGCAGGAGACTGCTTAGGAAGTGGTTAGAGGGGAGGAGCTGTAGGCAGCAGTTGTACACTAATAAATTACTGATGAATATTTCTGATAATGAAACAAAACTAATTACTGGTTTGTCATGGCAACTGTAAAATGTAGTTTTTGCTTGATGATGCAAACAAGGCTTGACACTGATGAAAATTAATTTAAACTGGAGAGGGAGCAATATTTTGAATGATTCAAAATAAAACAGAGCTGGTTTACGTTGCAGTATTTGTGAGATACAAACAGGTGTCTTATCAACATGAACATCAAACCAGATGATGCAAAGGTGTATTACAGTCTTTTAGCTCCATCTTCCAAAGTCCTGTATATGGGAATATATCTGCAGCTCTATGTATACTCATATGTGACTATGTACTCAGTTGTGATTATTCATGCTCATCTTGAGAGTTTAAGGGCTGATCATCTTAAGAAGAATGATTATTCTTCAGGTCCCAGCACTCATATTCTGAATGACCTCTAAGCAGAGCAGAAAATTAATGGCAGCTCCTTTTTCTTTTGAAAATGGCATGTTTTCAGAGTCCTATGGAAATATAATCCACTGAATAATTTCTTTAATTTCCTGTGGTCTTTACTACTTTTTAAGGGACAAATCAAGGAAAAGAAAGGTTAATGGGACTACATTACTCTAGTTCACATCAACATAAGCTTGGAGTGACTCCTAAATTCCCAGTGAGGTTCCTCTAAATTTACAGTGATACAAATGAGAAAATAAATTGACTCATAAGATTGAGTGTCCTAAAAATGATTTTAACATCCCAAAACTTTTCTCCACATTACCCTGAAATTTAAAAGGCAATTCAGAGGAATCAATGTGAATGTTAAAATAGCTGATTCTGGGCTTTCCTTGACGGCTATTTAATCTCAGTTTGGAAGTTAACTATTTTTCATTAAGTTTTGTATTGCTACTTTTTTCTTAGAATCACAGTTTCAGCCCATGTTAGTTCAATTTCAGCCATCAGGTACTAAGAAATACTGCCTGTCACACTTCAGTGACCACTTTGCATGAAACTATTAAGAGGTTCTGTAAGTCTGATTCCTAAATTTCTCTGAGAGCAAGCAGTCAGTTCAACTGATAGTATGAAGAACAGAAAATATTTAAACATTGAGGTGGGCTTTGCCCATCAGGCACAATTAAAACTGGAACCACTTCATTAATTGCATACTGTTTGGAGGTGTATAGAAAACATCATTTTTTCATATGAGAACAACTTGGTGCTTTCTTTTAATGAAAAATGTCCTTGTGTGATGGGTAAGAGCTGGTTATTTTGATTGTGGAAGTTAAAGTTAGGTGATGTATTAGAGGATCTGATGTATTATAGGATCTATTTGTGTTTGCAAAAGAAAATTTGACATTTAATAATAATAAAAGAACTTCTGGATTATTTAGCTCTTCTTACCAATAATGAGATGAGAAATAATGACAGGACAGCGGTTAGAATAAAGTGTGGGCTTCCTATTTCTGATTTGGAAGCAGGACCTAAATGTAGTGGCAATAAATAATTATGATCATGGGAAATTAAACCAGCACTTAAACATTTTAAAAGCTTGTTAGAAAACATTTTTAATATTCTGTTGCTTCTGTAGAGGCATGGGAATCTCCTAGGGAGAAGGCGGAGGGAGGATGTGGGCACCAATAGATGACATATTTGTTTCTCGGGAGGTTAAACTGCTTAATCGGTTTTAATCACAGCTCAGAAGACTTGTCTTTCCGCATCTGAAACTGAACTCAGAAATGTGTAACTATAACTTCTCTGCACTTCAGACAAAAGCAGAGATGACAGGGTTGTCCACCTTCCACATCTTGGAGAAGCACCAGGGTTCAGGAAGCTTTTTATTTTTTTTTTTTTTTNCTAGAAGTGTTAGGTCAGTTGTATGTCGCAGACACAAGTGTGCAGGGGGTCAGTGCAGACACCAGTCATAGGGTGACCCCTCACTGCAGGGAGCTACTGGAGAAACACGGAAGGAAGAAATGGTCTCACTACAACCTAGATTACTGTCGGAAAGTCTAATATAACAGCACTATCAGTCACAACTGTTCCCAGTGTTTCTAAGATCTTCGTTGCGCAGTTCTGCCAATATTTTTTTGTAAATAAAGATCCTACAGAAAAACTCAGACCAGTCAAATGAAGCTGTGACTTTCCAGGCATACCTCGGTGGATATGAAGCAATCCTTCTCACTTAAGAGAACACTATAAAACATTTCATGAAAAAAAATTCAGAGCTTTTGGACACATTCCTGTAGTAATATGAATGAATATAAAATTGTAATTTATTTGAATTACTACAGAAATTTATTCTCCTAACAACACTGAAAGATTGCTCTCATTTTTAGCTATCACAGTTCTGTTTATTTCTTTTTAAATTTCCAATCACTTTTCATTACTGTAAGGTAAAATATTTGAAAGCTGAGCAGGGTTTGATGATTTTTGCTTTTTTTATTTTCTCTTTTACAGGATCATAATTAGATGTAGTTTGAATATCTTTGGAAAATAAGTAGGAAACAGCACTTGTATCATTTATGTAGCAGCCCTAATACAGATATTCTGCTCTTATCTGGACCCTTTTCTCTTAGAAATTTAATATGCTTTGCAGACATACATAAGCTGCTTAAATAGTGTCTAAGATGAAGGCACTTTATAGAAGTAAAATCTGTTCTTGTAAGAACCAATACTGTTTTGGTACTTTTTTTGGTACTCTGTTAGATTAACTGCATTTTCATTAACACATGTTTGGGTAGTGACTTAAAAGAAGTATTCATTTAGGATGAAATAAAGATCTGTTGAGAAGACTAATACAGCCTTAGGAAGAAATTTAAGTCAAGGTCTTATTGAGACCTTATTGGGCCTTAACTGCTGCATAAACTGTATGCTACCTTTCTTCTGAGGCACTTTTCCACTTAGAAATCATACCATAGAGGGCTAGAGTTTTTAAATCAATTTTGAAATTGCAGAGAGTTTAAAATTAAAATTGTGTATCTCTATTTCTATTTTTCTTTTGTGTTTAAAATTAAAGAAGTGGAGAAAGACATGGAGTGTGGAAAATCACTGCTTATACAAAATTTCTCTAATGCATTTTTTTCAAGGACAATCTTAGGTGTATCAAGTACAGCATTTTTAATACCTGAGCTGTTGTTAAAATGTTATTATTTTGCAGTCAGTTTTAGTATCTTGGGACCTGCATTAAGACTTAAGGAATAGAATTTGGCTGCTATCTGTTTCTACTTTTCCCAAAAAAGATGTTTTGAGTCTGCTGGAGCTCTCTTGCTCCTTATTGCTTTAGGCTATGCATCCTCTTAAAGCCCATGGGTAAGAAGCACTGTTCTGAAAGAGCAGCATAGGTGTTTCGTTTCCTTAAACTAAGACACTCACTTCCCCAACTCTGCTCTCCACAGGTCATGAATTAATCTCTCACTGGCTGCCTGGAGTATTTTAGAAATATCTGCAAGTCTTCTTGGCTGTGCTTTCCTCCCTGACTTCTCTTCAATATACAGAGATTTAAAGGTGGATCGATGCAGAAGTGTCTTCCCTCCTTTTTGTCTCAAACTCCCTCCACTTCATAATACACCTCTGCACAGATGGGATGCCCACCTCCACGCTGCCTGTGAGAGCAGTCCCTGGTAAGTTCCCTGTATGGTGCTTGGGGTTTATGTTCCCTCTTTGCAAAGCAGGGGAAAATTTAAGCTAGCTCATACGTTGTGATCAAGTCTCAGCCCCATTGTACCATCACTATAGGCTGAAGTCCATAGGAAAAATCCCTGGGTCCCTGCTGAGGTGAAAATAGCTTGAAGGGAGAAAGGTAGAGAACTCTGCCCCAAAATCTTGGACAACACATCAAAATTTAGCTATTTCTGGCTCTCATCCCCAGCAACTTCCTCCTCATAATTTCATTTTGCTTACACAAGTCTTTAGCCCTGTTTTGAGGTCAGGACTGAGTACATTGTATAGAACTGAGTACATCGTGGGTATTTACAGAATATATTTAGTAACTGAACTAAACCAATTTCATTATGACTAGAAAAAAAATTCACTTAGTTTGCTTTCACTCACAAACCTCTCTCTTTATGTTTCTTATATTTCTTCCTGAAAAAAACTGTGAAAGACTGATAAAATATGCGTCTATTGATATTTTTGATTTTTCATTTAATTCTGTCGTGGAATCCGATAATTCCTCACTTCTTGTGCTTTTGACACTGTTTGTATATAAGCTGCCAGTGACACACAACTGTGACAGCAACTATGTTATGCTGTCTTGTATTCTGTCATTGGAGACACATAAATACCTGTGGGTATATATATGTGCCCTGAGGCAATATGAATCAGTGCAGGATGTGTAAGACTGGCTGGAGGCTTTGTAACTGACCAGAATTTCTGCAGAAGATTAATGTGGCATCTCTTTTAATATTTATTGCTGTTGGGTGGGCTAATGTAGGGCTGGATCTGCATGCAAGGCTGATTGCTCTTTATCAGCCCATTCACAGATGGAATATTGCCACTTGCTCTGCACAATGTGGTGAAATCTGTGCAGATGCCACATCCACTTGAAAGGTAATTGAGTATCTGTTGGATAAAGGGATTTGTCATATTCTGAAGTGTTGTGGACTTCTAAAACACAGTATCCAGCCTTGGCTCACAAGAAGAGACTACACGTAGGGAGAGCAGTTAGGTCTGAGGAAAAGCACCTTTCTTCAGGTGCTTTTAGCTGAAGTTCAGGCCTGGCTTGCCCACATAATAGATGGTTTGTTGGATGGAGAGGACTGCAGGACAAAATGGAAGACAATTGTTTGTGAATGTTGAAAGGTATAAAAATCATTCAGTATATTCACATGAGATGATAAGATGTGGTGAACTAGACTCTCCAGCTTAGGTTGTGAGTTGTTTTCTAATATATTTCATATCCAGAAGGCCTTTTCTTGCTTTTCTAATACCTTGATGAGAGGATTCACCCACTTAAAATTTTCAAATAACTGTTTCAGCAATAAGTAGCATTTTACAGTAAGTGTTTTACCCTTTGTTGTCAGTGAAACTGGTTGTTGTGTTCAGCAGAGTCACAGGGAAGAGAGTCAGCCCTGATGTGAAGGATCAATGGTTTCCAGTTTTTCTTTCTGAAAATCCAGTGAAGGTGTTAACCATACTTTCAGAAGTGTTGCAGATCCAAATCAAAACATATTGCATTTGAAATCACAAACAATCAACAGCTACCCTTAGACACAGGTCAGTCAATGTTCACATCAAGTTCACATCACATTTTATCTCCTGGTAAATCTCTGAAAATAAAAGTCATCTAGTGAGGCTGCTCATCATCTACTCCACTACAGGTTAGGCTGCCATGTGACAATGTCAGTTGATGTCTTAAAAGTAATAGACTACCTTTTTTTCACTCTTGACATCTTTGAAAAAAATGAACATAACCCTGTAGACTAATCTCCATACAGTTTAACACTCAGCACTGTTGGTATTGAACAGACTGCACACCTCTTTCATTGTTTCACAAATAAATAGAAAATATTTTTAAATAGTTACTTCAAGAGAAAGGATTACAAGTGTAACATCATTGGACATTTTTTGTAACTATTTTACTGTTCTCAGCCATCATTATTTGCAACAGGGTCTTTCAGTTTTTATTTTTCTTCTCTTTGTGAAAACCTTGCTCTCATAATTGATCCCTGCAGGGATTTTTGTATCTCAAAATTCCTTTTTAAAGGATATTTATAATTAGTCTGGCGGTTTGTCTATACGATAGGATAAAAGAAGCATGTCACTTTCAATAGAATGAATCCGTTTTTACATTGTGAAGAAAATGTGTTTAGGATGTCTAAGATCAAAGTTTTTAACCATCTTGACAACAAAGATTGTCACAAATGAAAAAAATACCTTTCTGCAGAGAAGAACTTTGTAAGAATTTGGTCATAGATGTAAAGCCCTCAGTACGCAGCCTCCAAAGTAAAACTATGTTTGTAAATATGGGTTTCAATATACTGAGAAGAAATGCAGTGCAAAAACTAGGAATACATGTTTTTGCTAGTGATATCACTTATTTTTCTGTGGAAAAACGTAAGTAAAAATACAATTTTACACTGTGATGTCACGTTTTTAATACTGGGGAGAAAGGCAGATAGGAGTGAAGTGGTAACAGAAAGGGTAACAAAAGTTACCAGATGGTAAGAATTTTTTCTGTGGGTATACTAGTAAAGGAAATGTCTTATTCATAGCATGGTTTAAATTTAGCTCTGTAGTGTTTAGAAACTAGGGTACCATGAGCAAATAGAGATAATCCCTATAAGTAAAGTATTTTCTTTATTGCAGTCAGTGTGAATGAATTTAGTAAAACTTTCTATTGACCTGCTGCAGTTAGTAATAGCTGTATTCATTTACAACACAAGACTGTAATTCATAAAGTCCTCACTAATGCAGTAGTTTTATTAATGCAGTGCATTTTAGTAATTGTCTTCAGTATTGCTTCTCTTTAATTTTAAAGATAAGCTGTATGAAATAGCACTAATACACCTGGAGCTTCAGTATTGCCTTTTAGTTACTTTTATTGATTAGTTTGTACTTGACAGGAGCATTTCTTTCTTCATTGAAGTTGCAAAAAGTCTTTTAAATAACTGCTCTCAAAAAAAAACAAAAAAACAAAAAAAACCCTCAAGAACTAGTAATCAAAATTAGTCTGTGGTCTAAATCTTTGTCTTGTCAGACTAATTGAAGTATAATTCATGGTAAGAACATGGTCTTATTGGATTGTTCCACCAACTTGTTTCCAGATGTCGAATCACATCTCCAGTGTGGGTCCTATGCACGTAATCTGGATTTCCCATGTTCACAGGAGACATTACAAGTGAGCTGCACTGCCCAGGATTACTGCTTTTATGTGTGTGTTCCACTAATGCATGAGGGCTGTCATTTGATTGAGCTGATGCAAAAGCAGAGCTTTCCCCCTTTCATAGTCTCCTGCTGACTGACCAGCTGATGTGTGGCCATGACAGCAGGAGCTCAATGAGACACCACCTGCAGTGTTGTGACACTTCCATTCACACTCTTTCACTTCACCGAAGTGAGACGAAAGGTATCTCTGTCTCACTGAGCTGACATCTTCACCTCTCACTCTTTCTTGGTTATCAAGCTGTGGCACAGACAGGTTTTCAATAACTCCTCACTTCCACCAGTCAAATAAAATTATATATATTTTCTGATTACATTGCTGAGGTTTGCACAGCAATCTCAGCTCCATTTGAGAGAAAAGAACAGACAGAATAAAATTTGAGGAACTGTGGGATTAAGGATCATTAAGCACTGATCTTCATCAGTAGATATAGTCTAAAATAATAGTCCCTAAATGTCCCTACTCCTGGTGCAGAAATGCTTTAGCTCTCATTATTATCATTGTTGAGCTCTTATTTCAGGAGTGCTGTATGTCTCAGCCTGGCCATCCTGTGGCACAGGCTGCATCTGTAGCTTTTGAAGCAACAGGATTTTTTTAAGCTGGATGTAGTCCATGAGCTGTAAGTGATCACTGGTAGGAACAGTTACTCAAATTACTGTTATTAGTACTTTGTGCATGAATGCAAGCAAACCGTAATTGACTGGAAAAAAATAAAGGAAGAAAAGTATTTTTCATGGAAATTGAAAACTCACAAGCTCCTACAAGCACAAAAGGGCACAAAAATATGATTAATGTGTGAAAGGATGTTGTAAACTTTTATTGTGGATGAGATCTTCAGAATATGAAAACTTTAAAACCTGTAATCACATTTTTATTGAGTTTCAGGTGTGAATGTTGTGAAGTAAGCCTTTTCCATTTCATTTGTTGCTGATACACATAACATTTGAACTGGCAAGGTAAATATGTTCTCAGAGTCTATAATAGCAGAGAACAAAAGTCTTAAATTTCACTGGTTTCTTCCATTGCAAAACATTTGGGTGACAAATAAATCTTTCTCTCAGATTAAATTTTAAAACTATACATTTTTTATATACTTCAGAAAACTTTAGATAGCTAAAACTCATTGGACCCTCTAGTCCATGTCTTTGCTAATATGAGTTTCCTCCTTATAGTACTTCTCACTTCCCAGTTTAATTTGTTTAGGTTGTTTGCCAGTTTAGCATTTTAAGAACTTTCTTCAGAGCTTCAAATGTATCCTAAAGGCTGATAGTTCATGGTGCCAGGTGTCATGGTTTAAGTCCCAGCTGAATCCAGAGCACCAGGAAATCCTCTCTTCACTCATATATAATTGAGTACCATTCCTATAACACTAAATACAATCCTCTCTTTCTTGGAGCTGCACTGTATGGTTTTTGCCCCTGCTGTAAGCCTCTGGATTATTCTTGAGACACTTGTGCTTCATTGCTGGGAATAATTTCTTTGAAGATGTAGGACAACCTGTGAGAATAACGTTGCACTGATTCTGTTACGATTTCCAAAATTACTAGGTGCCCTTCAACATTTTAACTATTTCTCCTGTACTTGACATTTTGTTTAAACAATATCTTTCCTCACTCTCTTCCCATAACTCAAGGACTTCTCTTCCTCAAACTTTTCTATTTTTCTTCTTTAATCTCTAATTAGTTTTTAAGTATCTTGTACAGATTAAGCTGTCTTAACTGTCTATTACAGTACTATTACTTTCAGCCTTTCAGTCTTCTTCATATGAAATATCATAGAAATGGCTGTGGGTCATGAAAAAAACTGAAATTAATTTGTAACTAAAGGATAAAGTCATACTTGTGTGAACAGAAATAAAGCATGTGATTTTTTTCTTTTGTTCACATGCCAAAGAACAGAACCTCAAAAGAGCTTTATCCCTTAGCTGCAATATATAATATTACTATGCTGAAGTAGTGTGAGGCATATAGCTCCCATCTAGGCTTAAACTGTTAAGGATATCAACTGCTGCAGAATCAATTTGAAACCTTAAGCCTGAAATCTATTCCTGTTTGGGATTTTTTCTGTTCACTTGTTAAACAATTACTAAAATAGGATTAAGTCAAAATTAAAAGAAATATCTCAAAACATGAAGATGTCTCTCCAAAGCAGTTTATTTTTGTAATTTTTCCAAAATTCAGGGTTAATATTATGAACTACCAAGTTTATTTGGATAGTTAATATTTAAAATTAATATGACTATGAAGTATAGCAATACTGGAAAAAACCTCTTTCTTAGAAGGATGATGTTTATAATTATTTCACATTTTCTACTATTATACATATATAGATATATATATATAGTCTGATTCTGTAATCTCAGATTTGTAAGTGATATTCCATTAGGGAAGTCAAAATCTATTGCACAGACAAGGTTTTTCTCCTTGCAAATTGCACAGATATTTGCATAGTAAATTTTTCTGATCTGCACCAGTGGATTTTCCAAAAGATGCTACTGGAAAGCAATTTGGTAGTGCGCAGGGACTATCCATTGTTCCTGCACAAATATACAAAAGTAAAGAAGTGAAGTTAGTGCAGTATCCATTAGCAGTGACCAAGTATCCATTTTCTTTCCACTGTTTTAGTCCTTGTACACAATTCACTTGTTGTATGGCCTTGAGGATTCTGATTCATTAACAAATGGGACAAAAGAACCTTAATATTTCTAGTGAACCATGTTTTTGCTATGAAATTCAATTCTAAGTGTCTGTCATAACTAGATGTGATACCTGTATTATAATACACAAGTGTGTGCATTTTATAGATAAAATATGCAAAAATAGTCGTCTGGTATCAAGAGTTTTCTAATTTAAATACTTAATATCTGGGGTTGTATTCTCACTCACTAGGAACTAAGATGCTAATATTTTTTTTTTTCTGAAAAAGTACAATTTCCAAGTCATTAGAAATATTTGCATTAAAACTGTCTGTAGCAGTATTTTCTTGGCAAAAATCAATCTGAATTTTTCAGGTAGATTTTACTCGATAGACGGTGAGTTGATTTTATTTTCATCTGGACTCGGTCCTGAAAGTTTCTTGCCTCTGAATATTGAGACAGCTGTGCCTAGCCAGAAATTAAAAATGGAACTTGCAGAAACAGTGCATGGCTTCATACACTGTTATATAGATTCAAAGTGCTGTAAGTCATAGTAGTCCACTTCTAAAGGTGGACCAGAATTAAGTAGCAGCATATCAGAAGTTTGTGCTGGAAGAGAGAGTTCACATTTCACTTACCTCTGGTTTCTGGCTGCTTAATTGACATTGTTTGCTACAAGTAGAATTTGCAGGCAAAGATAAATCATATATGCTACTGTGTTAGAAATAGAAAGTATGAGTTGATTGAACTTTTCCCTAGAATTCTGTAAAGTATCAGTAACCATTTTTACTCCCAAACAGCTATTGCACATACCTGTAGATCATAATCTGACAATTATGGGTAGCAGAAACAAAACAGCCAAACTTGCTACATATGGCTGCTTCCATTTTGTGCCAAGGAATCCTGCGTGCAAATCCACATGGCTGGAAAAGATCTGAGAAGCTTCAGGGATTTCACTGAAGTGCTCTAGAGAATCTCATATGGAGATACAGAGGAAAAAGTAAATGAGAAATTGACAGCAAACCCAAAGGAGAGTTCAAATGAACGGCCCCGACCACCCTCAGCACTTCTGTCGGAGCTTGATTTATTTTTTTGTTTCCAGTGAGCATCTTTAGCATTTTGCACACTCTAAAAAGAACAGGAAGATCCTAGCCTTTGTATACAGGATCTCGGTTACCACCTAGAAAATTCTTATCAGCTAAATTAGTATCTGTGAAAAGAAGATAGTGGGAAATCTACCTCAGCCTAATTCCTAAGTTTATTCAAAATGGTAGATATTTGGGAATTACGGGTTCTGCTTAGTATTCTAGAGCTGATGCAATAATATCAGGCAGCAGCAGGTAGAAGTGTGAAGGAGAAGTTTGGGGATGTAAATTTCTTCTTCCTCAGAGTTACTGAAATCTTATCCAGGGTTAGAATATTACTAATCTTGCACAGGCGCTAAAGGCAGAAATGACAGAAACTGCAATAAGCTGCTGCCACCCTGTTTGTGCAGAGATGCAGTTCCAGCAATTGCTCTTCCTGAGTCAGATGTGTGGTGATACCAATGCAGAGAGAGGTACCAATCTCTTGAAAAGTAACAAGCTGAGGAAAGCCAGTTGTTTCTCAATAGCTAATGTACCTCTTGTGCCAGGGAGCAAGAGGGGAATCTCAGTGCAGCCTGCCTCTTCAGGAGGAGAGAGAGCTGTGTGCTACAGGAAAGCGCTCACATTACAGAGAATTTACTATACACACAGAAAACAAATTAATTCTGTAGTAGAAACTCACTGATATATATATATATTTATATATATATTCTCACAACATGGTTGTAGTTGGATGACTGTATGTTGTAAGTCTTTGAAGTCCTTGATTTGTCTTCCTAGTTATTTCCTATTTCTCCTGTGTCTTTTAATAAAAGAGCTGTGAAAAAAAACCAAACTCTGGTGTATATAAATAGTACGAGAAAATTAGGTGAGCCATAAAAAAGTTGATAACCATTTGTTCTAGTTTCATGAATATTCCATAATCACTAAGAATACATTCTAAAAGAGTGTGCACATAAGTACACATACTGTCACATGCATGTCTTCACTTGTAACTGGTATGCTCAGCGTTGATTAACCTGTCCCTGATAATAAACTGCTGTTAGCAGAGAGTTCAAGATGTGGTCTGAGGGAAAAGAGGCAACCTTGCCAGCAGCCTCTGTAAATACACAGATACATTATATTGACATCAGTAATAATAACTTCCATAATCAATATATCAAACTGCCCTCTCTTTGCTCCTGTTATGATGTACTTTTAACTTTCCCAAACCCATTCATTTAAGTAAGCTAGAGTGTATTTGTTTGTATAAATGCACAGCATATTGATCCCTGGCAAGAATCAAACTAGGGATCTGTTTTGTAAATGTCCACTGCCAAACTGGAAAAGTGAAAGTTTGGCAAAGGAATAGGTTTTACTAAGGAATGATGTCTTCCTTCTTTCAAACAAGCTGGTTTATATCTAACCAAGGGTGTTTTTTTAAATTATGGATTGATAACGTACCAAGGTCTGTTTCATTAGTCCATGTGCTAAGGCAGCAATTGCAATGAAGGACTGCAATACTAAATCTACAATTTTTTAAGTGGCACTTTTTTATGTGTAAGATCAGGCTTCAAAATAGATTGGTAGTGAGTAATATGTGTTCAAATTTTCAAACATACTGACTACATTTATTCCTATTAATTTAAACATAAAAACTAAACCTAAACCCGAAGAACTAATTAATGAGAAGGGTATGTGGGTATATAACCAACACAGTCAGCTGTAACTGACTCTCTGCTGTGAAAAAGTTCCACTGCCATTTTAACTGGACTCAAATCCTACCTGAGTATGACTGCCCAATGCCTATCCTTTCCTGTCAAATTTTTCCTGGTGATGGAAGTGGGACCAGGCATTGCTGGAAGGAGTGTGGCTGTGGTTATCCACCTTCTAACACTTCCTGCCGGCAGCAAGACTCATGTCACTTTGGCACTAGCATCTGCAGAGCTGATCCCACAAGGGAGCAGCTTTGAGCTTTCTGCCTGCCACCAACAGAGTTGGCCAGACACCTGCACAGGGTTCCCTTGCTTGATTTCTGTGGGGTAACAGAAGTGTGTCAGTCTGAGGAAAAGGTTTCCTAGTGGATATAAAGCAGACATCTAACACCCTGAGCTATAGAGCTGGCCAGGTTGCCAGGTATGGATGAGCTGGGAATTCAAGGACCTAGGCAGTTGCCTTTGATAGGAAATTCAATCTGTCAAAAAGAGATAAAATATTTGCAGCACTAACTTACTTTAAAAGGTTAGCCATTGTGGTAACAACATTGTGTGAACAATCTATTCTGCACCTTTGTGGATATGCCTATATACCTTAGCATAGACAGAATGCTAGGGTGTGATCTAAAATGGCTACTGCCTTTTAGTTCAGGACAAAGGTGGATTTTAGCCAAGAAGAAGGCTGGACATCAGACCAGATAACAAACTTCTTACTCTGCCCACAAACCTGTTGTATCCAATTAGAAATGTATTAGTAATGCATGTTTATAGTTTGATCTATGACCTGTACCAATGAAATTGTATTGATTATGCACCTGGGTGTGAAGACTGTATATAAGGGACAGTCTTTGTTCAATAAAGTGGACATTTTGCCGATCATATTGGTTGTACGCATCTGTTCCGAGCTCCTCCACCCAAAAGCCATCTAACGCCTTGCTTTATTGCAAAAGATGATCCATGACGTCTGTAATGATGGTTGTTATAACCGGTGAATTCTATATTAAGATTTTTGATCCATATGAAACCATTTTTTATGTTTGCTTGGAGAGAGTAGTTTGAAGCATTTAGAGATACTAAAAATGAAATACAAATTAGCAATTCTTTGAAAGTTTAGGAAATTAAAAATTAATTACATAGACCCAGTGCTCTTGTAAATAATTAGATATGGTCTTGACAATTAAATAAATTGTGGTTTCTTTTCCTACTCAAATAGATCAACTGAGGCACAAAGATCTTAAAGTTTATATGTGTCTGTATTTTGATGTTTACCTTTAGCCATCTTTGGTCTTCTGGACTTTTCATATACACAAGTCCACAGCTTAGAGTGAAAAGCTGAACTAGCACCACTGAAAATGATAAAAGGGTGTAAATGCATTATGTACACTCATGATTAATTAAATACTGATATTTTTAAAATGTAAATATTTAAAACACTTTACACACTTGACATTATCATAGTAAAATATTTTGACTCTGAAATATTTTTTTACATTGTCAATATGGAAACCTGCTTGAATTTCAAAAAAATCAAAGTAGAAAAAAAAACCCAAAACCTTCTGAATTTGAATTATTGGCTTTTCATTCCAAGCAAAAAAACAAAAACAAAAACAACAAAAAAAAAAAAAACAAAAACAAAAACAAAAACAAAAACACACCACATTTCTTTTGAGCAAAAATAGCAACTTTCACATGTCCAGTTTTATTCATTACCTGTGCTAAGCTGCTCCAAACATTCTACCAAATGAGTCTTTTTTTTTTTTTTTTGCCACTTTTACATTGATAAGTCCATATACTTTTCTCCAGTTTCATGAAGAGTGCTGGAAAAACTCTGAAACTGGAAAGTTGTTTTTTTCAAACTGTGGTTTTAGAAGTCCAGTTGCATTTTACCCTCCCTTTGCCTGAAGACGTGCATTAATTATGGCCTCAGGGTTCATGGAAAACAAATTTACTTTCACTTAGCTAAGAAAATTACAACTGTCTTTAGATGTAGCCAGCATTTTTTCCATAGTTCATAGAACACTATTTCGAAGCTCTGCCATCAATCACGAAATTATGTGTAAATTAGATTGTAGATTTAAAAAGCTTCAATAGAGGTAGGTAATAATACTGAAAGTTAGAGAGAAAACATTTTCCATGCTGAGATCTGGAAGCAGCTGGACTTCCTGTAAGTTCAAGGTATTTATTTAATTGGAGACAATAATTACATTGGAAATGTGGGACCAATACCTTTCAGATAAGCTACTGAAATTATGAGGGAGAGATTTTTGTGTGGAATTTGAGAAAACAATCATTGATTTGATATGATTTGTTAAACTCTCTGTTCAGTATATCTTGTCAACCAGGCAATGGCTAAGGACATTAAGGGACCCCCACCAGGATTTGTGCAGTGGTTGTGTAAGAAGCAGCTGTATTCGCTTCAGGAAATCTTCCATTTGCTTTTTTGAGCAAACTGCTCATCAGGACAGGATGTGTCACAGAGGAATGGCTCCTCAGCATGTACATGTTGGCTGGACATTCAGAGAGGCCGGTGCTCAAAGGCCAAGGTGATCCACAGGTGATATTTGTTGTCAAGGCTAGTAAATGGTCACAATATGGTCCTCAGCAAAATGAATCTCTTGAATGAGATTAGTTTCAGTTGTGCCTCAGGCTGGTGGAAATATGTTATAAATGGTAAGTGTTATTATTTCACTAGGTTTTTTTACCATTTGGGTGTGTGGAGTAAAGTGTTTCTTTAGTTGGAGAAATAATCAGTATGTTACAACTTGCTCTTGGGAGCTGTATATGTTTTAAACACACTCAGGTGAATGTCAACTCTAATGCGTAGTTTCAGCAGAATTTATTTCTTTGAAATCTTAAAGGCACCTGCATAAAACCAGCATGTCAATCAATTAACTTTTGTTTAGTTTTAAAATTGCATAGCATTATATTCAGGTTGCTTAATCCATTTATCAGTCATGAGTATATGTGCAGTCTCTACAGGCAACATACTCTTTATGGGCATAGCAGACTTAGGCACATTAAATCTATAGCAGATTTAACCAGATTTAAGAACATGCATACGTGAAGAACTTACATAAATGCTATTCTGAATGAAGACTGTATTTTAACTTTAATTTTAATTAAGTCTGAGGGTGACATTCATGGATTATCTAATCCACAATCCTGTTTCCATCAAACATTCTCTTCAGAAATGTATTGTGCTTTCGCTTAAATTTTTAAAGTCTTCATGATTTCATCACCACAGCTGTGATATGGATAGTGATTTAGTTTGGTTTGATGTATTTTGATTTGGTGATATTCTTGGCCAACCTACAGCAATATATAATATTGTGTGATAATTTGAATAACAATTCAGCATATCAGTTGGCAATTATAATTTTCTAAAACTGTTGCTCAAGGAAGGCATACCAAAATCTTAGAACCAGACCAACAAACATGGACTCAGATATAAAAGTAAGAGGGAATTTTGCATGTATTCAAAAATGTATGGGGAATAACTGTCAAGCAATATACTGAAATTTAGCTTTTAACTTAATACTTTAAGTATCTTTAGAGTGTCAGGTCCAGGTGAGAAACCAAAGTTAGCCTCTGATTTGGGGTTGTTGGGGTTTTTGATATGTGTATATATTTTTTATATGGTTTAGCTGGGTAACAGACCTTTGTGGAAACTTCTGCTTGCAAATAACTTAAACATTCTGTAAAAAATATTATGGAAATTATAAGCTTGACAGACTGAGCAAGATACACTGAGAATGCATGAGTGGCAGAGAGGATACAACTACCTCAGCCCATAGGCCAGTGCAGAGAGTGTTCATAGGGTTGAGCTACGGAGTAGTGAAGAGCTAAATGTTTCCCAGTGGTCCAGCTGCGTTCCTGCACTCAGAACATCATCCCCCTAATACCTGTCTCCTACACATAGTTTTGAATTAAACCATCTCTATTTGTCCAATGGTGAATTGCTACTTAACTAGTTGTCCTCATCATTCTCTGATTGCAAAAAGGTTAGAGTGGCTATATGCTGCCAGTTCTTTTAAGATAAAAGGAAAAAGTTGTTTGTTTTGTATATCCCACATCCACTCAGATCTTGGCTTGCCTAGAAGGTCAAATATGACCCAGTCATATAGAAAACAACAAGCTTGCAGATCATTGTTTTCTTTCTGGGTAGTTAAAATATGGAAAATATAGCAAACTATTTTGGTGCATTATATGTTTTATGCAGTTTTGATGCAGTTTATTAATTAATTTTTCAGAATCCATTCTGTAAGCTAGAGTTCTAAACTTGTAGGGTGACAAACACTTCTGTACAGGAAAGTGTATTTGGAAATTACTGTTTGCCGTTGAGTATATTTTGAGTGAAGACATAAATGCTGTCCTTCATTTACTATGATCCAGACTTAATATCATTTTTCCAGAAAATAAACAATTGAAAAATAACCCTTCATTGCTATTTTACACTTTATGAATTTATTTGCCTCTGTGAGTTACTAGAAAAAACCTTGAATAAGAACAGCAGGTTTTTATTCCTGTTTTGCATTAATGGAAATGAACTGAAAGAAAAATAAGAGGTCAATACAAATTTTCAGAAAAGTCCTATTAACACAGATATAAAGAACCTCTGATGTTTGTGTATATGTAGAAGAGGTTAGAGTGAAGTTCTTATGGGAAATAGAAGGATAAAATTATTAAAAAGAAATCATGACTGTTTGTTATTTAAAAGGCTTCATGTAAGTCTGTTAAGAGCATGATAGTGCATAGCAGCCTGGAAGTAAACACTTTAAGTTGTCTAACAGAAGCCTCATAAGGACAGAAAAGTCACTCCAAGAAGCTTTTGAGCACTTGGGACAAGCTGCATCCAGAGCCAGTGGGAGTCTCCCATGCAACTCCCTTGCAGGTTAAATTTCAGCCTTTATTGGTTAACAGTAGGTACATACAGAGAGAGAGAGAGATCTTGAAAATTCACATTAAAAAAGTATGAATTTATTAATCCAGTTGATGGCAACGTTCTGCAATGCTGAATGATCTGAATTTCCCCACTAAGTTTGCTTGCACTGTCCGTGTCCACTACTGAAGATGAGCAAAGGGAGCAAACTCCAGGCCCCGTTCTAGTCAGGTGCGATAGCATCACTCAAGACCTGCAAAAGTATCACTATTCCACTTGGATTTCTCAAATCAAATTTCATCTAGACATGCAAACTAAGCTTTGATATTTACCTGGCTTTAAGGAAAAGGTCAAATTAAATAGCTATTAGCTATTTCCTATTAACTTTAAGGCGTTTTCTTCCAAAGGCATGAATATATCTTGTGGAATAATGCAGCTGGGACTTGGACATTTCAATAAGGTTAATGGATTTTATACCCATTTATAAAAATGAGGGATTAAAGTGACGTACAGAATGGCACACCAATGACTCCTTTTAAGAACAGGGCCCAGTTTAGCCTAATGACTTCTCTAATCAGGTGACATTGCACACACAAGGACTCTGTGCTTAAGTATATGCAGGAGATGTTTGAATGGCTCTTTTAATTGGAAAGTGTTGACCTATGCACTGTTTTTTAAAAGAACAAGGAAACCAAAACGGTTGGTTTTGGGAATTTCTTTAAATGTTAGAAACTAAAAAAAAAAAGTATCTTCCTAATTTTTACAGAAAGAACACATCTACGTTTAGTATACACCTCCTAAACAATTAAATTGTCTGAATTTGCTTACATTTCACTGCTGTCAATTAAAGTTAAGTAAACATTGCAATGAAAATTACTTAATGGAAAAGTCTGCCTTGAAGAAACCTTCTAATGGAGAAATTATTTTTTATAACTTCCTAGGTTTGCAATAAGACAGTCCTACTTAATATTGATGTAGATGTTTTGAAAAACAGTTATGAGTTATGTCATATTGCAGAATCACAGAATATATGAATTGGAAGGGACCCCTCAAGGATCATCAAGTGAATCACACTAGAGATGAACGAGTACTTGAAGCGGCCAGCAAAATAAATGATACGTATGTAGTAAAATGAAAGCATCATGAATTTGTTCTTCAGGTACTACTAAATGAGGCATCCGAGACTCCTGCCCAGTGTCCCTGCTTATCAGTTATCCCCATACATTTTATTAGCACTTTTTTTCCCCACCTATGTGTTTAGATTATGACTGGTGCTCCCTGCCTTTGACTAGAGTAAGGCACTGTAAGCGTAATCATCTGAGATTTGGTTACTCAGTTCACAGCTTCCAGATTTGAACTCCTGTTCTTCTGACTGGCTTGATTTCTGCCCAGAAGTTTGAAGAATAAATTAAAAAACACAGCAAATACTGGTGGTCAAGTGAACTCTGACCTGTTGTATTGTGAGAGGTGTTACTGCAAAGTTACGTTGTGATATTTACTACACAGCACCCCAATCCAGCAGTGCACCACAGCTGCTAACAGTGAAGTTAGCACTCAGGAGCTTGGAGCCCAGGTCACACAACTGAGAACCTGCCACACTGCCTTCTCGTACCTGAGGGTTTTTTTGCACACACAAAGAGTAAAATCCCAGCCTTTCATCTCCTTAGGGTAACAAGTGCTTGCAAATGTGTTAGTAGCTCTAGAGATTTTGCGTGTTGTCTCTGACCATGAGCTCCCTGTAAGGCATATCCCCATCATTCCCTAAAACTCTCCCGTACTAGTTGTTGAAATTCCAATCAGAATGTGTTGAAATAAGCACGGTGTGAAATCTTGCAGCATTGGAATTAAGGACAATATTTCCAATTACATTGGCATTCATCGTTTCCCAGCACTCACATTTTCACAAGTAAAGCACACATTTTTGTTTGAACTTCTCAGAATAGCTTTTCCTTATTTTTATGAAAGAAAATACAAGTATTGATGAGTGGAGAGATTATAGTGAAAAATTGATTCCTCTAGGGGTCCTATCACTTGGAAATTATTTCTAATAGCAAAATATAGGCGGTATATTACACCTTTTTGAATAAGGTCACGGGAGTGAAACAAAAGAAACTCATTTCTGCTGACAGTTTGCATCTCAGAAATTGTTTCCTCTAGTTCACTAATGAATTTTTTTTTTTTTTTTTTTTTCCCATTTGCCCTTGTCTGACACATTTTACCTCTATCTTGGCAGGAAAAGTCATTTCCTCCTGTGAGTAAATGAGTGATAAAGGACAGATGAAAGGGCAGGAATGTGCAAGTGCCATCAAAACCCTCATTTTTTTGAGTTTAATATGCTGCAGCTGAGACATGAGGCATTTCTCTTGCAGTTGAAAGCACAACCAGCATGGGAATATTGATAGGTTTACATGAATCCTAAAGAGTTGCAGCTTATTTTTATTCATTCATAATGTGGAGCTTGGAGGATACTTACTGTACAGATACATTTTCAGTTGGAAAAATTGTGAAACAGCAACAAGGTTTAGTGAGAGGGATTGATGGGGACACAGAGACATTTGGAAAAGCAAGCTCAGATCAAAACAGTCTACAGTGAGATTTAAGTTCTATTCTCTGTTTCAAAAGCTAAGGCAAACATTAATACACAGCAATTCACTATGATTCAGAACTGTCCCTCATGTACAGATTTTGCCTTTTGAAAGTCTTAGCAGTTCTCTGTGAGAAATTAATATTTTGATGTGTTAATAGTTAAGTTAGTATTACTTCCTTCGAAATCCTGGAATTCCTGCATGAATTCATAATTAATCACTAATTGCAGCAGAAATGCAGATAGCCTGAATCTCTGAAATTGGGTCACGTTTTCTAAGGTAGGATTTTTGGATTTTTGAAAAAGCTGGAGACACTGGATGCTAAATGCCTGTTGAAAGTCAATAGGTACTTTTCAGTGATGAATAGGTACACCAATGCTTCAATTTTCATTAAGTATTTAGTTAGAAAATATACATTTGGCACACCGTATTGAGAATGGCAGGGAAATCCCACACCATTTTGATGATAAATCCACAATACAGCAAAAGAAACTAGAAAATCTTGCTGTGTACTGTATTGCTGATAGAGCAGTGCAATTAAAACCTTTATACTCAGTGGTTTAGACACAAAGTTAAGGATAAAACACCCTCATATGCCATTTTACTTCAGCTGATGCACCTTAATTTTTCTGCCTGATGGTGTTTCAAACTGATATGATGGAGTTTGTCACTAATGGAGGTACTATACATATGGAAGCTGATTCTGACCTAATGAAGACCAAATACACCTTTAAATTCTTAAATAAAAGAATAAATAATGCATGTTTTAATGATGTTAAGTAATGTACTTTATTGTTTAAAAAACAATTGTGTTCAGGGGCCAGAGCATTGTCCTTTCTTATCTCTCTGCTTAGCATTGCTAACATTGGTTTGAGAAAAAATTCCAGTTTTATGTCTATCTGAAACATTATTTTGGCTTTGCAATCCGGAAAAGCAGAGGTCCACCTGGTATATGTATTTAGTCTCTGAAAGAAGCCAGGAGAAGGACAGTGGTACTGAGCTGTTTCATCTTTGAAAACTCCTTAAACATTGCTTCCAATTTTTATCATTAACAGCACCACACCACCGTGTCATTTTCCCCTCTGGTCACAGCATATTACAGTGACATGGGTCCTGCATTCCTATTCACAGCTACCCAACTTAGTGTTACAAATCCAAGTTAGTTATCTTGTGCGACGAGGGAAAACAGCACATCCATTTGATGTGAGTAGGCTTATCCTGGTATATCTTTGAAAGCTTATACTGCTGAAACAATTTGGACAGAGTTAAGCTGGCAATGTAACCAATATCGAAGACAAAATAAGCCTTTAGGGCAGAGACACAGTGGACACTCAGTTTACACTGATTTTTTCTTTTGGTGCAATTTGGGCATCTTTTTGTGTGTTATGCTCTCCAAAGTCTCTTTAACATTTTTAGAAAGAAATATCAAGAACTCTCTTTGACCGAAACCTAAAGTGATAGAAACTGCTCCTTCCCAACAGGTAGGGATACATGTTATTTTAACTACCCACTGATGTGCTATTTCTCATCATCTGTGAAGTTGTGAGGTATTTATGGCATAGAAATTTTTGTGTATAAGCAACTCTGAGCTCTGCTACACCACCAAGAAAAGCAAAGTAGGGAACTCTTTTTTTTTGTTTGTTTGTTTGTTGTTGCTGTTTTCTTTTTTCATACATCTGAGAATACATTGAAGTGCACAGGAGAACTAAGGATGCAGCATGTAGGATTACATAGAAAAAAAATTGCACTTTTCTAGAAACGCTGTGCATAAATATGACAGTTCAGGCACATTCCTGTACTGTTCAATGTCGCCTGGCTATTACTGCCAGTACTATGTTACAACATTGTTTGACCTCATGAATACCAAGGTTTTTCAAATGTTGACACGATTTTCACATGTTCACATATAACATTGTTATATGGCTTGTACATCACTTCTGGACTGACCCATGAAAATTACTAGTTCTCACTAAAACATGAATGTCACTTTAAAAGGAAAAGATAGAGAAGCTAGGGTATTTCAGCATGGAGAAACTAGAGGACACAGCTCCAGTTTCCTTCCACATGCCCCCTGCCCCCATATTTCAGGTGCACATAGATAAATCCAGGCAGTGTATTGAGATACCACACACTCATTCCCTTTCAGCGATGGCTGCCTCCCTGGTAACAAGGAGTTGTTGAGGTTCCCAGCTACTGCTGTTCACTGATGTGAGAATTGGCTTGGAAATGTGTTGGTTTTCTTTTACACATCTATCATTTTTAATGTCTTATTGTTTTATTGAGATTGAGCTTTCCCTGCCTCCTTTCTCTCATAAAACAATACTGAATCGGAGAGGTCCCGTGCAATGACTACTTCAGGAGCAAGCATGATGGGTTTGTTCAGATGCTTTGTCTGCAGCAGCTGGAGTACCAGGAAGAAAGACTTGACTCAGAAGCCCACGTGTTTATCTGCCGTCACCTGGATTGCAGCTTCAGTGGCTTCACTGTAATGCCTGGTCTCTTTGGAAAACTGATTCTCTTTCTAACTCTGTTCATCATGCTCCTGTGCCAAGCATCTGTGATCAGATCTCAGTCTCAGATGAAATGGTATAAAACTGATGTAAGTGGGTGAGGGATTTTATGTATTTATTTAACACAAAGTGTGGGTTTCCTGAAAGTCTGGGAGGCGGTGTGGCTTCTTCCTTCTTTTCACTGGGGTCATCACTGGCACTTTTGTTGTCACACATAAGAGAAATAAGACATTGCTTTGTTTATAATATATGCCAAAACAACTCTGTGCACTTGTCTTGTTCTGTAAAATTCTGCTATTATTAACAGACCCCTTGTTCTTCTCTTCCTACTCTTTGAATTTGAATTTCTGCCATGAGAAACAAAAATGTAGCTTCTTAGGATAGAGGTATTTTTTCCAGCCATTCTCAAGCCAATTCTTTTTCTTGATTAATTTGGAGTAATTCATTGCTGAAGATGCTTATTTCTTGTAGAAGGGAGGTACAAACCCTAGCTGGTCTTGGCCTGCTCACTTCATTATACCGGGACACCTCTCCTGACAATAGCTGTGGTTGTAATAGCCTTCCTCTCAGAATAGGCCATGAGAGCTACCATAGAAAGAGGGAGAACTGATGACAGAGAATTGCTGCTCCATCTAATAGAAATGTCTTTTTGCTTCAAGTGATTTTGCTGCTACTTTGAGTTACAAGAATCCTTATCCCGAAAGGAATAATTGCCTTCATGCCCTCCCTGCTTTCCCTACTGACTTCAGGTTCCATAAGGAGTTAGAGCATTGCATCTTCATACATCTTTTTACTGTATTTTATAAGTCATATTTGTTTTATCTTTATCTAGATTGGTTTTTCTGGTGCAGTGAAATTTCACGCATGGCTCCAGGAGTTTTTAACACACAAGCATTCACAAGCACGTGCAGTTTATGCTGACCATCCCACTTTTCCCCTTGTACCCCAGCCCTGGGTGCAAACCCTATCTGCACCTTTTTCTCTCCAAAATATATCCCTTGGCCCACAGGGCAGTTTTTTTAGAAAAACACAGTGACACTGCAGTACAAGCTTCTTGCTGAATACAGGGAACCAGGTCAGAAGTCCCGCAAACTGGTAATACTGAATTTAACGCACCTCTCAGAGCTGTTGCTCACATCATGCAGGAGAAACACAAAAAGAGCCTGCGCTGGCCTTTTTACAGGAAACCTTTAATCCCACAAGAAATGGTACAGGAGAGTACCAGGAGCAGCAACTGAGGTTTCCATGTGTCCTTTGCTCTGATGTCCACCAGCAGAAATCCAAAATCCTTTTATCTTTTCTGGTGTCTGTCCATGGGTTGCTGCAGATACTTACCTAATTAAGACTCCTCAGTCATAGGAGCTTTTACCCATATGTTTCCCTGTAGGACTACCAAGAATGGTTAAAAGAACAGCAAACAAAATACCCTGCTGAATGGCAGCAAAATAGAGAATTCTTTTCTGATCCTAAAAAATAATTGGTAAGATAGACCCACAGCAGCCTAGAAGTACAGCTCCCTGGCAAACTAAAGCATAAAAGTGTGACAGCTGGAAGATACAGATGAATGGAAGGAAATACTTAATACTTAATGAAGCATTATTGCTTCTATTTTGGGGCAATGGGGCTTTGTGAAACGATGTACAACGTGCATCTCTATTCTTAGTTCAAACATTAGAATTCCTCTGACCTTTCGGAGCAGGAGATATTTTTTCTAGGTACAGATTCTCTTCCTTCTAGCTTTCAACTTCCTTTCTGGAAATAATATATTTGCCACTTGAGCAGCTCTATCAGAGCTAGGAGAAATATTTTCCTTCTAATTTACCTAGGACTCCTGATTTTAAGTCTTTTGTTGATTATCCTAGACTGTAATGGGTTTGCAAAATGCAGGTTTTATAGGCTTGAAAGAGCAAATCATTAGTCCACTTTACCTTCTTATTTTAGAAGCAAAATCCTGTTACTTAGATAGGAACCTGTACAGGTAATGTAGTTATATCTCCCTGTCTTTCTATTTGCCATGTACAGAATGCATGAATCCTCAGAAATAGCAACAAGGAGGGAGCGCAAAGTACCACGACTGCGTTAGCTAGATAGGGAGTAGAAAGCTTGTAGTGTAAGAGATGAATATATAGTTGTGGAATTTAAAAACGTTTTTTTTATTTTGGTTTCTTTTTTTAAGTAATGATTTTAGTGTTTCAAATGATGCAGACGAAAACCTGCAACAATATAGTTCAAGATCTTTCATTTTACGAAACTGCATATACAAAAGTTGAGGAATGCCTGTGAATTGCTATTTTCAGCTTTGCACTACCCTTTCAAGCTAAGGTGATGTTATTTTAAAGACTGCATACATCACTTCTCCTGTAGTGTGTGGAAATCCTGTGACAGAATTAGGAAAACACATGAGTTCCACATTTAACTTCCTTAACCTTGAGTTCTGTCTTTTCCCTCCTCAGCCTTGTGCCTTCTTCACTACAAACCTCCTACAAGCATCAGGGAAGAGGGTCTTAAAGAAATCAGTGTTCTGCTGTGCAACTGCATTGAATTCCTGGAGCAGGTCCCATTTTGCACACTGAATGAAATCACTACTTTGTGAATGTATATTCTCTATACTAGCACTGATTTTTAGAACTGTAGTTCAAAAACTTAAATTCTTTGGATATATTGGGATATATTTCAAGTAGAAAAGCAAACCTACTGAAATCTTAGTAGGAAGAGGACTCTGTCATGACATCTACAAAAAGACATTTATGTAAATAATTAAAAATAATTTTTTATTAGCACTTCCTCCCTCTCTGTCAGCTCTGTTTTCATAGGGGATGAACATTTTGTCATCTCATTTAGTGACATGCCAACATGGCCATGTTTTTGCTCTGTAACTCAAAAAAGCAAACAAGCAAAAGAAACCCACAAACCCTGCAAACAAAACCTAAAAAAAGAGCATAGCATTGGAGCATTATTTGATTACTTGTCTGTATCTCACTAAAGAACAATTGCTTGCATGCATTAAAATCCACAGTGCCTGCTACCATTGATTTCCCAGACTTTACAAATTCCTGGCAGCGTGCATACAGGGGATTGGAGTTTGGAATGGGCCATTTTGATTAATTTACAGAATTCCACTAGGACTGGCAGATGTGACTATTCCAGGAAAAAAAAAAAAAAGAATTTAAGTTATACTACAGCAGAGAACACAATTTTCGGTAATTTGGCTGCTAGTTTGATTCAGACCAGTTCTTGGATGACATGCTTTTTTTTAGCTGCCATCCGTATCAAGGAATACATACAATTTGTTTTGTAATTTCCATGTTAAGACAAAGGCTTTATGAGGGGCTGGTTAAGATTTTGTTGTGAAGTCCAGAGTTTTGCTTCTGAATAACTATTGTGCCACCTAGTGGGTATTAAACTGCACTTTTAAATAGATGGAAAGATTGACTTAAAATATACCAGTGAATAATGAAACATGGTATTTATATAAATAATTTCGAGTGACATGTTGAAACAAAAACTATTTTCCCTTTCTCCCTGATTATTTACCAAGGTGCTCCATTGAGGTAGAAAATATTGTGTTTCAATTATAGCATGGCATTTTGCTTGCAATTGTGTTAAAGAAAGATAATTCATAAAAAAGGGCACTTGCAGAGCTCTTTTCCTCCCTGGCAATAAATCCATTTCAGTAAATTACTAGCATATTTAATGTGCTTATCAGTATGGAAGGACATCCCCAAATCTCAGATGTTAGGAATTTCCATTCTGTAATACAATTAAGTAAATACACTGAAAATGTCATTTTCTGACAAACTATGACAATTTTCACTTGGCATCAAGCAAAAATGCTGTAGAACATTATTAAGTTTGCATGCTTTAAGGCATTATTTAGAAAAAATAATTAGCAGTGTGTTATGTTAAAATCATAACCTTCTGACAGTTTCTCTCATAAAATTTCCTTTTCCATATAGTTTGTGTTCAAATAGGTATGTATATTTTGTTAGCCAATAGCTATCTCTTAGTAATTTTCCTCCTCTAACTGAAACCTCTCAAGAGATATTTTTTTTTCCTTTCAGCTTTTTAAGTAAACCATCTGTCCAATGTGGGAGTATTGGTTTTGCCTCAATAGATGGCAGTAATATTTCAATCACCGAAACCAATAACAGTAAATTTTCCTAAACAGAGCATTTCCTAACATTGTTCAAGTCACTTCATTCCATCTTATGTAACATTGCCACACTATCCATTATCAACAAAAGCTACAGTAGGTAGTCTGCTCTTTTAGCACCTGCATGCAGTGCCATAGTTACAGTAGAAAATTCAGTGGTCAGCAATAGTGCATTTTAGAACCTTTAAGATTCTCTGAGACTCTACAGAACTTTAAACTCTTGTTGTTTAACACATTTAAATGATGCATGTTAGTGATCTTTCATATAACAGGACCTGACACCAGGCCAGGTGTCACCCTATGTGGACCGGAGACTTGAGTATCTCTATGCCAGACCTTGATGTAAATAGAAGTCGGGGTTTGTTTTTTTTTTCCCCCAAATAAACAATTAAATGGAGCCCCTCTTTTTTTAGTATTGTTTGTCACAAAATGACTAAGATTCTACTTGGAGCTAACAGAAAATGAAATTAGTTTCCAAAGGAAAGAAAATACACTGTTTTGAAAAGGCAGAAAATCTGTGGTTTGAGGGGGGGGGGGGTTGCCTTTTGTGGGGAAGGTTGTGTTTTGGGGGTTTTTTTTGGTTTTGTTTTTGAGGGTTTTTTTTGTTTTGGTTTGGTTTTTTGTTTGTTTGTTTGTTTTTTGTGGGTTTTTTTTGGTGGGCTGTTTATTTTCCCTCCATGAAAAGGGTTTCCAGGAAAAAGTATCTTCAATTTTCTGGTTTCAAGGCTTGACAGACATACTGTCATTTTGTTTTCTTCTTGCAGACAAATAAAACTGAAAAAAGTGAGTCAGGTGAGCTTCTCTGAAGCTCAGTGTCCAGGCTCTTGGACTTTTTGATACTTGAAAAATGTTTGTACTGTTTTCCATTTTTCCCTGGTGCTACATTTTGTAGTGAATAAACAGAAAAAGCAAAAATGTATTTATTTTTAATGCATAATCAATTGATTAATTTATTTTAAAGCAGTTTCATTAATGATAGTAAAGAGGTCTGCTTATGAGGTTTGTTGTTCCTTGTAAAGGTTCTCAAAGGCTAATATTCACAGTAAATATGGAATTTAAGTGTATTACTAAAAGTATTACTAAAATTAGGAGTGGATTAGAAACATAATAAAATTTATTTCTTTTATCTATCATTGATAATGAGTTCTTCTTTATATTAATATGCTCAAACATGATTATTTTTGTAGAGAAGGATGCCATTTCCGTATAAAAGGAAAAATTTACTTACAAGGCTTGCAATTTTTTTTCTCCCTATCTAGACACATATTTTTCCATGTCAATTCAAGGTGGGATGGCATTTACCAACATCTGGGAGAATAATATAGCTAATTCTAAGAATTCCCATTACTTTATTTCCCGTGATCAACATTTTAATGTGACTTTAAATATCTCATTGGGAGGATTATCTGTGGAGTCAATGGACAGTACTTAATAAAGAGATAGATGAAAATTTAGATCACTGCTTTGATTCAACATCATAATAAATAAAAATATTAATAAATACTCTTTTAAAATTGCATATGTAATAAAATATTGAAATGAAGTCTCTAATATGGATAGTTTTTAATCAAGGGAAAAACTATGCACCCTTCACAAATAAAGGAGATAACAGAATGGCATATATTTTTCTTTCATCTCAACCTAATACCATAGTTAACTTCAATGTCATAGCCAACCCCTTGGCCAAACCTTCCTGTTCCCAAATACCTGCAAAAGTCAGTGGGTTGCTCAAAGTGAGTAAAATTCTCAGTATTTGTTTGTAATTCTGGCTTATTTCAGACCACGTCTGTTTTCTCCAATATCAACTAGACAGATGGTCTGTAATTCTAATAAAGCTCTCTGAAAGAGGAACTGCCTGAAATTTAAATAATTTCCTCTCTTTATAGAAATACACCTCTTAGATTTAACTTTTTGAGCTGATAGTCAATATTTAGTGCAATCTTAATTAAGCAAGATTGATTTGCTCTGGTTTTCATGCATTTGACAACCATAGACACATCCAAGCTCAGATTTTTGAAGATTTCACTTTGTTCCCTGGGAGTTGTTTGGACAATGATCACTAAGTGCACTTGCTCAAGAAAGAAAAGTACCTGTCCTGCAGCAAGAATTTCAAGACAGGATTATTGTGAAACTAAAAGTCATGGTATGAGTATTGGGTCAGTGAGGCTAAAGACATGGTATAAGTATTAGATCACTGAGGCTAAAGACTATATAAATAATAAATAGCACAGAAACACTTACTCAGTAAATGCTTATATCTGTGAAAATCCCCGTCCTCTTAATTATGCAGAACTAGGATGTATATTTGTTATATAGGATATATTTGTAAAAAATTATGCAAGAGAATTACACAGTTTGTATAAAAAATTCAATCCTTAATGGAAGTCGTAAGTGCAAGAGATCAAAAATGCACATTTGGGTTTTTTGACAGATGCAGTATGTCTGAGATTTTGTTTTCTTTGGTCCAGTGGTAAAAAAATATTTATTCTTATGTTTGTGTCCATATAAATAAGCAGGTGTTTCCACTCAAATCACTGACCATAAAAACACATTAGTATTTAAAGTTACATTTCTATCACAATATAAAAACTCTCAGTGGAGGGTTCATGCTACATGAAGTAAGGTGTTTGGAAGAGCAAACTGTAAGAACAAACAAAGCATAAGCAAGCAAGTCTTCAGAGGATGTTGCAGGTGCATCTGGGCAGTATGAACATAAATCTTCCAGTCCAAGTGAAGGAGAGCGTAGATGTTTGGCAAAAGCTACTTGGCAAGTTAAGGCATGAAAGAGACTATTCACATGGCCCAGTCTTAGGCAGCAGATTTCCTGGCTGTGTCAGGTAGGCAGTCTCAGGTACTCCCAGCGTGGCATCCTTAGGTGTCCCAGCAAGAACACTTGAGGTAGCCTCCCCCTTTCTCTCCCTGCCAGGAGAGATTTTTCCCTTCTTCTGACTGCACAGCTGCAAGGGAGATGAATCAGGTAGCCTGATGCTGTGCATTCGGTTCTCTAAACACTCTTCAAAGTAATGAAAACAATAAACAATATATATGATTGGAGAAATGAGTTCCTGGTTTGGTTGTGCTAGACCTCACACTAATAGCAGCAACACAGTAAGCAAATAATAAGCAAATTCAATTCATTAATCACAAAAGTGATTTTAAAGCACTGAAATTTAATCTAGGTAATTTTAGTAAGCATAAACAAAACATATTTATGGATGCAAAATGGAAGAGCTTGGATTGAAGTGTTACTGAGGTATGACTGAGCTTTATCTGTATCAAGTTGATAGCTAATTAGTGAAAGATTATAGTCTTCCCTTATAGCAATATTTGGAATAACATGACAAAAGTATGTGTATATATACCTGCAGATATCTCTGTGTGTGTGTATACACATATATGTATACAGACATATACTTTCATCTGCAGCTATGTATACACATACTTGTCACGTTATATGTGACATACATTTGTATGTATATATTTTTATGGGTATATGTAAATATGTATAAAAGTGTATGACAGTCATTTGTATCTACTGTGAACATGCACAACAGTGGTCAGGATTGATTTCTATGGCTCTGTATTCTTATTCTGCAAAGATGCAAAACTATATTTAGTGTAATGTATTTAATCATCATTGCAAGTAAGTCATGGTAAATCTGAGGTCCTGTTCACTGATAATTACACTGTGCTTCCTACTATCATATAAACATTCATATGGAATCCTGCACCTTGTGCTAAGCTAACTTAGGGTGATACGAGCTACTATTTAATAAATGTAGAACTGTGAATGCTTTCATCTTCATTTTTTTCACTACAAGTTTTTAAAATTCTTTATTGTATTTTTGAAAAAAAAAATTCTCTATGTAATTTGAAAAATTTGTATGTATAATCTTGCAAATAACTTTAGGGAGACTTAAAAATTCAGATATGTAGTTTTATTTCACCAAATAATAGTTTTGGAACAAAGCATATGTGTTAGTTTAGGTAACTGCATTAAGCATTCTGAATGCTTGATTTCTCTATGTTTGAAAAGACTTTTATAAATCACTGCATGGAGTTCTCTGCTGTTTAGCCTAATGTGTATATAGCAGCAATGCAGAAGAAAATAGGAAAATAAAGTAAGCAATTTTCTTGTCTGAGTATACAGATGAGATGTGAAATTACTCAACAGTAAAGGCTGGCTGGTTTTGAGCTCACATACAGCCAAGCCCATAGAGTGCTGTCTTATGTCACAGAAAATGCATCCTAGAGCCTTTTAAGGACAGCAAGAAAAATGGACTTCTCTGTTTGTGAATAGGGGAGTTTAAGGAAAAGAAAAAGTTTTGTAAAATGTGGAGTATTCACAAAAGCACGGTAATATAAAATAAGCAGAGAGAAACTAAATGCAGTGGAAATGTGTGACAGAACTGTTACTACTGTCTATTCTATTTTCTATTTACAGTAATGTGCAATAAATTAGACTATCAAAAAAATTCAGGCTTTAACTCTTGGTTATACTCACTTATGGAAATTAGTCACCATTTCTGTAGCTGCTTTCTCCTTCCCTTCCAATTGGTCTTGGTGGGATATCTAATATCTCACTCCCTCTGATGGCCTAGGGAGCAGAGATACACTGGGATGGATGTGTGTGAAAGTCTGTATAGCCATTGCCTGTACTGGGCCTACACTCTTCCTGAATAATACTGGGAATTGTACATTGCATCTGGTGTTCTCTGGCCGGTACCTTTCATAAGATCCTATTAAAAAACAGAAACAAGAACAAAAAAATCTCAAAACCACAGGGAATAACATTGCAGTAATCTTAGGTAGGTAATTATATGTTCTTGGGCTAAAAGAAGTTTCCTTTGTTACTCCCTGGCTTGAAATTGTAATGTAGTGCATCATACCGATGATTTGTAAACTCTTACCCTAGTATGTAAACCTATAATCATTTCACAGTTTGGTTTGTTTGCCATACTCAGGCAGTGCTGCAATGTTTGTTTTACCAAAGTATGTGTGTCTGCTTTCCCACTTGGTCACACATCATTCTGTCTTTGAGTTTGGCTTGCTGGGTAGGTGCTGGCAGGCCGAACTGCACTGGGTTTTCTTGTCAAACCCAGGACACTCTCTGCCCCTGTAGCAATTCTTATTTAGAAAGAAGAAACTGCATGGTAGCTTTGGAGAACGACAGATAACATAGCTTGCCTTGACTTCCTAAAGGCAAGAAAATCCAGTTATGCTGATCTGGTCTGTTATAGTGCTGGTGGTAGTGATATTTTTTTTTTTTTCCTCTGCAGATGAACATATGGTTAATATATTTTTTATTGAATTAAACAGTTCAATTACAGGATCTTGTAGAAGAGGCAGGATAACAAAAGACTATACTCCTGCTAGCGCTTCCGTTTTATCAAACAGTCCAGTCAATGGGAGTTTAGAGGTCCCTTTAATCCCCAAGGAGTTAAAAAAGTTCCAGATGCAGGATTGTGCTGGGCAACTGGGGACAGTTGGTAGGTCGCTGTCAATTTCTCCTCTTCCTCAGTTACTGGACTGCTAAGGACTGTTCAGGTTTTCATTGAAACAGTGACTTGGAGAAGTTACTTTGAAGTCCATGGATGAGAGAACTGACCTGAGAAATAAAGGTTTGGTTCAGCAATTGTCTAGCACCTGAAAGACTGCAGCTAAATAACAGTGTTGCCAGGCCTCCTCATCATGAGTCTTTTGAAGCATGGCATTTCTGAAAGGATTTATTGGTTAATTTACATTGAAAATCCATTTCAAAGTCTACAATTAAACAGAGTTCACAATTGTTTTGTGGACTTAGTGATAGATAGTGTGGCATTTACACATTAATTTTGCAAGGTTATGTCTATTATTTATGTGGCGTTTGTTTTGAACTTCCAAGGCTAACACTCAGATTAGTTCATGGTTGTGTTATGCAGTGAAAATGGGAAGTACTACCAAACTGTTAACTATTTTTATTTTTTAGTAATACTGTTTTCTACCATCACTTCTAAGTGATATTGGTGGGGTTTTTTCCTATGCCCTGTAATGGGCATATCTCCTTTATATGTATATCTATATTTCTGTATATCTAGATATAGTTATGGATATAGATGATATAGATATGTATCATATCATATAGATATATATGATAAATATCTGTATTTCTTCTTTCTGGTCCTTTCTTGTGTGTCAGAAGATATGAGCTTGTCTTTTTTTTTTTTTTTTATGAAAAAGCAGCATGATATCATAGTCATCTAAATTTACCCGTCAGACTTCTCAACCAGTTACATGACTGTGTTGGCTGTTACCTTGTAAAAGTTTTAAAAATTTATGGCTGCAGAGCGGATGCTTTCTGGCTTGCTCTCTGTCCCCCGTGTGAGTGAAGGAAGTTCTGCACCCTATAACATTAATCATTTCTGGCATATATTTAGCAAATATCATTATTTGAGATCTCTCGCATACTATTCTGCTTTTGACCTCATCCTGTCTGACAGCTCTGGAAAGAAAAGCCTGCTTCCTAAATAAAACATTGCAAGAAGGATGGTTTCCAGCAATCCTGTTTGAGTCAAAGATTTTTTCCTGACTATGAGTAATCACCCTGGCCCATAAACAACTGGCAAGGACATTGTCAACGCTTACTTAAGTGATTGTTCACAAGTGAACTGTGTGTTTTGTTCACCCACACATTGGAAGGGGCAAGCAACTTGAATGCTGCTTCAGTATCTTTGTCAAAGGAGAAGACTGGGTTTCCAGAGGCCTTCATCTTTAGTTTTTTAGTATATGGGATTTCTATTTTTAAAGATGAAATGTCATCTTTGGCCAAGGCACGGATTTGAGTTTGAAGGGGTACAAATGCAAAACAAGAGAGCGTGCTTCTCATCTATATCTCTGATAGACCTTATGAAAATTACTCTCGGCAGACTTTCATTTCATTGTTGTAGTTTAGGTGAGTCTCTCTCTCTCACGCAGTGCAGATTTGACTTCTTCAGATTCTTTGAAAGTGTGAGGGTTACTGTATGCTTGGTGGCCTGTGCTACAGCAGATCCACAATCAAAAGTAATATATCTTGAGAAAGAAAAAAAGAAACATGGTCTGTCCCAGAGATTCTCTAATAGATGGCAAGGATGTGGTAAAATTGTGTCTGAAAAGTTCATTTAGATTTTCTTGGTGAAGGAACAATTAAAATGGTATAAAATACTGAAAAATTTAGAGAAGCGGCTTGACAAATTTTTGGAATGTCTTTCTTTTGCCTGAACTTTCATGCAAAATGGCACATTTCTTTCCTAGGAACTTTGCAAAGAAAAGAAAACTTGAAATGACAAAGTTTTTTGATAAAAGATACTTTCAGTTTCAGTCTCATTAGATTTCAGGAAAATCAAAGTTATCAATGTTGATTTACAGTTTATAAAAATCTTATAATTTTTCTTTTTAGAAGGCGAGCTGCTCCAAGTTTGCAATCTTTCTATCAGGAAAATACTTAAATTTTAACAGTGTAAATTTTAACCAGAGCAATATTTACTCATTATGTTCATATTCTGTGTGATACAATGATGAAAGCATTAGAAGTGGATCGCATTAGACTAAAATAAGGCATCATCATTGTAACCTTGTATTCATCTTAATAAAGAGAAACATTAATATCTCATTTATGGTAGATTTCAGAATAGATGTCGGGTTTGTCTTATTGTGCATGAGCAAAGGGAGGGAATTGTTGGTCTGTTTACTAGATATGTTAATGAAACTCCTCCATTTAAAATCACATAGCATCTCATGGCTTGGTAACAAAACCATGTATAGTTCAAGGAAAAACAGAATTTAGGAATTAATAAAAAAACCAAAACCAAAACAAAACAAAGAAAAAAACCCCTGAAACAAACAATCAAACTCTTTTGGCTAAATATTTTCATGTAACACCAGTATATTGTGATACTCATTGTTATCTCATGCCATAATATATTGACTCCGGAAGGACTCACATTTAGAAAACAAACATTGACAGCATATTCTGTTCAACATTTATGGTTGATGATGGACTTTTTCATCAGAATTCTTGCTTCTTGATGATAGAGTTGGTTAATTACTATGAATCTAGTCACCTGACCACAGAAGTTAATGAAATAAGGGACATGCAAATTCCTATTCTGAGCGTGTCTTCATTTTATTTTAGTACTCTGGAAAAGGATTAAGGCTTAAGTATGAATCCCTTTGATGCTTTCCCCCCCTTTTCCTAAAGTGTTTAATGATTGCTTTGACATACATCTGCCAAACATTTTTTCCTTACGCTAAAGACCATAATTTCAAAGGAACTTCTACCACGTGTTTCCCCAAAGACATTTTGTAGGCATTAGATGTACAAAATCCTTAGTCCAAGTATAAAAATGTGCATGAAAAATGAATAGTGTCATGTGCAAAAAGTGCTAATGAGAAGTTTTAGTGCCTTTATCAGGTAGCTGAAATGTAGATGAAAATGAAAAGAGCTTTGCAGCCTCATAGGTTAGAATAGCTTGACATAGTGAAGTGATGCTGGCTTGCACCTCTATAGTTTAAGGTAAGGCAGAACAATAATTTTGTTTGTCATCAGCTATAGCTGAGGGTAGCAGAGGTTGGGTCTGTCTTTTGCTAGTGCCAGGATAGCACTGGGGACCAGCATTGGCTGGAACTTGGAGGATTTGTGGCAGCATGAGTTTAGAATCTAGCTCCAGAATAGTGGATTGTTCAGATGTTGAGTTCAAGGCAAATCCTTTAGGGAGTGTTTAAAATAAGAGCTAGAGGGCATTTTAATACTAATGTGGGTTCAAATTCTCCTGGGATTTTGGTTCTTCTGTGACTGAATATATGTAAGGAATCACAACGTGAATAATACAAAGAGCTCAGATTGATCACCAACTGGAAGCTGAATACTAGCACATACACATTTGGCTTAAAATGTCTGACAGGGAGCTTGACTTTTAGAGACACCTTTCAGAGTGCTGAAGTGATTTTATGTATGAGGACAATTATCTATTTACCATCTTCACTTGTTCACTTAATTTTTGTTTGGTTTTTCTCCACTGCAGACTATGTCAGAGAGCCACAATGATCATGCAAAATAACAGTTCAGCCTCACCCCTGTTTTCAAATGTGAGCTCCTTCTGGAAGAGAGATTCCCACGGACCGGGACTCCTTGAGGAAGCAGCGTCACTCATTGGCAGCTATGATTTCCCTCAGACCACAGAAAGTTTTATCTTCTCCACTGTGGAATCAACAAACATGACCCTAAACGCCACAAGCAAAGACCCTCTGGGTGGACACGCTGTCTGGCAAGTAGTTTTGATTGCTTTCCTCACAGGGATCCTTGCCCTGGTGACCATCATAGGAAACATCTTGGTGATTGTTGCATTTAAGGTTAACAAACAACTGAAAACGGTCAACAACTACTTCTTGTTGAGCCTTGCCTGTGCAGATTTGATCATCGGTGTTCTTTCCATGAATCTCTATACAACATACATCATCATGGACCACTGGGCTTTGGGAAACTTAGCCTGTGATCTTTGGCTCTCCATTGACTATGTTGCCAGTAATGCCTCTGTCATGAATCTCCTTGTTATAAGTTTTGACAGGTATTTTTCCATCACTAGGCCACTAACATACAGAGCCAAACGAACAACCAAAAGGGCTGGGGTGATGATTGGTTTAGCATGGATCGTCTCTTTTGTTCTTTGGGCCCCTGCCATCTTGTTTTGGCAGTATTTTGTTGGGGAGAGGACTGTGCCTCCCAATGAATGTTTCATCCAGTTTCTAACTGAACCTGTCATCACTTTTGGCACTGCCATAGCTGCCTTTTATTTGCCAGTCACCATTATGAGTATTTTGTATTGGAGGATCTACAAGGAGACAGAGAAACGCACCAAAGAGTTAGCAGGGCTACAGGCTTCGGGCAGTGAAGCAGAGGCAGAACGCTTTGTACACCAGACAGGCAGCTCCCGGAGCTGCAGCAGCTACGAGCTGCAACGGCAGAGCACGAAACGCTCCACACGAAAGAAATACGGACGCTGCCATTTCTGGCTCACAATGAAGAGCTGGGAACCCAACAACGACCAGGGGGATCAAGAGCATAGCAGTAGTGACAGCTGGAACAACAACGACGCTGCTGCCTCCCTTGAAAATTCAGCTTCCTCTGATGAAGAAGACATTGCTGCAGAGACCAGAGCCATCTATTCAATTGTGCTGAAGCTTCCTGGTCACAGTGCCATCCTCAATTCCACGAAACTACCCTCCTCAGAGGATCTGCATGAGTCAGGGGATGAACTGCAGAAATCCCACACAGAATCGAAGGAAAAGAAACTGAAAAAATTGCACCCTCCCAAAAGTGTTCAGGATGGTGGAAATTTCCAAAAGAGCTTTTCTAAGCTTCCAATTGAGCCAGAGTCAGAAGAGACAACCACAGCTTCTGATGGCATCTCATCAGTGACCAAGACATCTGCAGCCTTGCCCTTGTCCTTCAAGGAAGCAACCCTGGCAAAAAAGTTTGCCTTGAAGACCAGAAGTCAGATCACAAAGCGAAAGCGAATGTCACTTATCAAAGAAAAGAAAGCAGCGCAGACACTCAGTGCCATTTTGTTTGCCTTCATCATTACCTGGACCCCATATAACATCATGGTTCTGGCAAACACTTTTTGCACCTGTATCCCCAAAACTTTCTGGCACCTGGGGTATTGGCTTTGCTATATCAATAGCACAGTGAACCCCATGTGCTATGCACTGTGTAACAAAACATTCAGAAACACTTTCAAGATGCTGCTGCTGTGCCAGTGTGACAAACGAAAACAACGCAAACAGCAGTATCAACAAAGGCAGTCTGTCATTTTTCATAAGCGGATCCCTAGGGAGGCTTCATAGAATAGTATTTTTTAAACAATGAAAAAACAATGAAATAGGGATGAGATGGTATGGGACAGGACGGGATGGGATAGGATGGGACAGGACAGCACGGGACAGGGCAGTATGGGACACAGGATAGAAGGAATATGAAGGGATGGGTTGGGGTGGGAGGGTGGTTCCAGGGTGTTGATTCTATGATTTAAATATCAAGACATGAAAGCAGCTGCCAGACTTATTTATCCTTTCAATAAATCCAGTTTAATATAAAAATCAAGTCTGCATTCAGCAAAAACTAACTTCAGTGTTTTTACTAAGGAATGAAAGATTTAATATAGTTTTCCTACAAATTTGCAAGAAGCTGTATAGCAATTGTAAACCCCTTACTTATCTGCCCAGCTCTTTGATTATAATCAACTCTGAGATCTCAGGTAAGCACATTTAGCTACCCCAACTCTTCTGTTTCCAAGGAATCCAACATCTTTCTATTCAAGTTACATAGAGGTGTAGCAAGCTAGTGAAACAGGATTATGGAATTATTTGAAAGACTGTATAGGTTGAAAAATTGCTTCTTGTTGTGCAGGTAGAGTTTCCTGTCTACTTCTCTTCTGGTGTACTGTTAATTGTCCCCCTGATTCCTGATTTCCAAGTATCTGTGTGTGCAGCTCATGGTATATATATGTGTGTGTGAGTGAGAGGGTATGTATGCATAACATACATTCGCACCTGTAAAATACACACACACTGGAAAAGAGGTGACTTATTGTTCTAGGTTTTACAGGACTCCTCATCATGATTTCATGTGATTGAAATTTTAAAAAGGAGTCAGAAAATTATGTTATAAGTATATAACTCAATATTTGCCACCCAAAACCCAAGTTTGTCTCTGGAACCAAAACATGATGTCCACATTTCAAAAAGAGAGAACCAAAGCGTAACCTGTGAGCCTAATAGAGTTTTATAATGGGGTAGATGCCCAGTAAAACCTTAATCTTGATCATAGTGTCTCTCCTCAAAGTGATCACACCTCTTTAAAAGATAGAAAGGTGAAAGGAGTGGAGGACTACATTCGGGAAAGAGTATGAAGCTATCTTTGTAGGGTGTAGGATGATGAGAGCCCACATCTGGGCTGCACAGTACTGATGCTCAAAGGGAGCTGCTCAGGAGCCAGGCAGGCACAATCATCAGCAGAAGCCCCACGTTATGCTGGGGGGCTGCGCTGCTGTCGCGGCAAACACGGGTTCTGCGACACCTTGTCCTGAATTGCACCGTGTAGATGCACCGGCGTTCTCGGTGCCAGCTCTGATCTAACGTGCAGTATCTCTACAGCTTCCAATGAAAGTTGAAGTTATACTTTTCCGACAAAACTTGGTGGAGCCCCTCTGCTTGCACTGTCTGCCCAGGTGATCTTCAGATGCAAAAGATTTGTTTAAAAGAAATGCTTTATATTTGCACAAGAAGGATGCTCACTAAAAAGTGTTTCTTTTCCAGAACCTGTTTTAAAAATCATCAGGAGAAGTGCACCTAAATCTGTTTGCCGCCAGGTTATTCAGTGTTGTGAAAAATGTGATGTTGCCAATTTGTAACCTGGCAATTTTTGATAAAGACAATTTTAAAAGGGCTTTAATATTTATAGCTTAGACATAACCAGTATTTCCTGGTGTTTGTGATGTGGTCTGCACCACATAAAAAGTCACATATAAAAGTCAGAGGTCCCCTGGGGAAAGGATTGTACTTTAAACTGTTGCTCTAAATCTGATTTAGTTACATGTTGAAAGGCTATTTTGTATTCTCCTTTGAACTGACCAAAACTTTTTTTTATTGCTTAGACTCTTATTTTGCTGAAAATAAAACAAAACAAGTATCTTATTTTACAAAGGGGCATCAGTGTTGTGAACACAGAACTGATGTTAAAGCTGCTTTTGTATTCAGTGTGAGATGGTGTTTACAGATGATTTTGACAACAGTGGAAATATATTAAATGGTGTCTGTGTATCTGAGCTATTTAATTTTGTGTTATGTTCATATGAAGAAATATTTATACATATTTCACCAAATGTTTTATTTAATGTTGATAAATATTGCTCTTCAGTCTTCAGCTGTAGTGTCCTTTTAAAGTGATTTATAAAGGTCTGCTTGAGAAATGAATAAACTATACCTAGCTTTCTTGTCGCTAAAACAAATACTCTTGAAATAAAATCTTTCTTTTGTATGAGTTGTTTAAAATGTCTGCCCTAAGGTAATCTCATAAATAATATTGCAACTCTACTGCAAATTTTAGTAGAAAACACAGAAAAAGTTAAAGCTTCATCCCTAAGTCACAAGTGCATTTTGAACTAAAGATACCAAAATTGTTTTACCAGTTTGGTAGCCACATAGAACCAAAGTCTTATAAGGCATCCATGTTGCAAAGAAAATTAATGACCTTTATTTATAGAAAGAAGCATGTATTTGAAATATATTCATTACTCAAGTTGACCTTAAAAATGTTTTAACATTTAAATATATATCTATATCTATATATATTGCCATATTATTATATTCTAATATCTAGAGTAGTGCTGTGCCCCTAATACACAAAATGTGAGAGCATGTAAGGAAGCCAGAGTTCATCAGGGGGATTTGTGGTATATTAGTATTGATTTTACAATGGGAAACTATTATTTTTATTGAAGTTAAGCTTCCTTGAAAGTGTCTGTCACCACTGTTTACATAATAGGAAGAGTTAAATCCTTGGATTGTTTTAACAGAGAAATAAAAAACCTGTCTTTTGATGTGTGAACAGGCTTTAAAATGTTTTTTTACAGGCATCATAAAATGTGTATGTATTCACATACTGTAGCAGAGATCAATTTACTTATTTATTTAATGGAATATGCACTATAAAATATTAAGGATTTGGCTGCGTTACAACTACAGTGGGGGATCAAGTTAATTTGTGTTTTATGTCTCTGTGTTTGCTTTAAATCCATACACATACAAAAATTTTAGCTGTATGCACAAGTGGGTATATTATTTATGAACAGAGGCGCACACAAGAGGTTGCAGAGGAACAATGTGAGACCAGAAGGTACAATCTGACACAACATTGCTTTTAAAAAGTACAAATAATGCAATATTTAATCTATTTTGAGGAAAATGAAGTCAGAAACACGATAGAAAGCATCACTCTGACAGCAGACAAACAGCTCAGTCCCATTAACACTACTCACATGGAAGGCTGCATTTTCAGAGACGAGTGCCCATTAATTGCAATAATACAAGATTAGATTCCATATGAAGAGGAACAAAAAATCAGAAGCGATAGGCAGACAGGAGCTATTGGGTAGCCTGGAGAAATCTTTGTAGAATAGACCCCAATCACTGTCAGCCTCTGACGAGACAACAAAACACTTTAAAATAGTTGCTTGGCTTTCTCAATCTAAAATTTTGATAGAAGTTTATTACTTCTGGTATAGGCAGTGGGGCAATATCTGATCTAAAGATCCGGGAACAGGGGTCATGGTGCATGAAGCACTTTTTCCTACCCCAGCATAACACACTTTTTACAAAAGTCAACTGAAAATCAGTGTGGCACTGTTCTAAAGCTAAACAAATATAGGAAAGGCCTGAATAGTTTCCAGGATCTAAACATGTGGATCAGGGTAACCTAAACAATAAACAGTCTAAAGGATTCTGGCAGTTTCATAGGAATACCCACACAGATGTTCTGAGACAGTTGGTAACCTTTCCCAATTATGTAAACTTCAATTTCTTATTTTGCTCTCTTGATTATTATATTTCCTTACTTCTTCTGCAATAATATTCTAGAAAATCTTAGTTCATTATCAACCTTGTATATCTAAGCAGTGAATACAGGTGCCAAAGTATACTTGGTTTGCCTCTACAGAGTGTGAATATCAAAGGAAAAGGAAATTTTTATCTTTTTTTTCTCTGATCAGCAGCATCAGTAATTTTGAAGACAGTTATCATCATGCTACCATATATATGGTGGGGATGGTCATGCTGTATCGTGTTAACCTATTTATAAACTGCTTTTCACTTGCCCCTTGCCCATCTGACTATGCATCCCTATTGAACTTTATATTTGAGATTCAAAACCCTCATTCTCCTCCAAATGGCTCCTAGAGTCTTCCTAGAATACGCTCTACAAGCTTCCCTTGGTACCAGGCTTTGTCTTTCCTTTTGCAGTCCCCCTATGCAAAGTTATGTGCTCTTAGACTATCAGAAGGCACCTTATTAATTCCAGCAGTTGTAATGTCGGGACCTGATGCTTTCTTTTCTAAAGACACATCAAGAAGAGCTGGATCAGGATTCATACATCCCAGGTCCTTATTGGTAGATATGGTCTTTGCCACAAGTTGGCTGTTCACCAAGCCTGACCTTCTTTGCAGCTCCTGGGATGATCTCTCCATAAGGATGTTCTGCCAAGCCCCCACTAGCTTAAACTTCACCCAGTTCATGAATCATCATGTATTTTAATGCATTTGGAAATTTTTACAGAAGTACATATTCATTCTGATAACTCTGAGTATTCTTTGGCCTGTGCAAATCTACTGTCCCTTTTCACAACTTGCTTCCAGCTTCTGTGATTTTCTATTTTATATATGATTTTTATCTTTTCTGTATTTACCCATTCAAATACCACTGCACTGGCTTCTGTGAGCAGGTCAAAGTGATACATATTTGTAGATTACTTCTTGTGAGCCCCAGGGGTATGTAGAGGTGTCAGGTGGAGCTGAGGTGTTCATAATGATGTCTGCCTTTTCTCTCATGCACTGCACTCCCATGATACTCAGGCATTTATGTTTGGAAGCTTAGCTAAAGCATGTATGACATCCAGATTTTCATGGAATCAAAAACTTTAGTTAGGATGTTCTTCCTCATATCAGGCATAGGGCATTTGTAGGTTCTGCACTTTTCTACTTCTACGTTTAGGACCTTCCAGGCAGTTATTGGGAAAAATACTAATTTGTAATGTCTGATACTTGGGCATTTTTCTACTTCAGCTTTTAAAGCAAGGGTATAGATAATCCAGTCATGCTATTTCTTGGAAACAATTTCAGTATGAATGGAAATGTTTGGAATTATACACTATGTTTATTTCAGGTTATATGCTGTGGCACTGCAACTGGCTCAGACTGACCATCACAGTATTTGATACCACTGACAATTCTTAACAGTCTTAACTGGCAAACTCATTAGATGTGCCACACTGGCATTCAGGACTTTGACTACTCTTCATAATCCATACTGTACATGCAAAATATAACACATATTGTAATTTTTTTTTGCTAAAGAAAGATCACTGTAGTTCTTTCCAGGTACCTTCTTATCTGTGCTTGAGGATTTTTTTCTTAATTTTGGATATTTAAATGGCTTAGGAGAGTTTCAGTCATCCCTGGCAGGGATTGAAAAATGGAAGGAGTAACATGGGAAAACATTAAAATAAGTGCTGCTTATTTCATGATCTATTCCAGCTTGTGTTGTGTGGTATGCATATTGTACATATACATTTCTATGCACTGTATTTATCTCAGAAGGATAATATATGTATGACTGTACTGTGCTTGTACATACAGAGAGGTGCACGCGTATCTAGAGAAATGTATATGGATGTAAATACAAACTTATGAAGAAGTTTTCAGCAATGGTAAACACTGCCTTTAATGCCTCATCAGTTGTAATTGGACAGTGAAACTGTGTTAAAGTCTGCTCTGCTTATGTGCAAGAAAAGTTTCCACATCCTTCCTTAGTGCATACGTTTACAATTGCATTTTCTTTATTTCTGGATGTGGTGTTTTCAGTGTATTGTCCTGGTTCCTCAGACTTTACCCAAAATTTACAAATGCTTGAGCACATTTCACTTAGTGAACTACTGCATCAGTGCTTCACTAGGTTTAACTCTGTTAGTTTAAAAAAAAATCACCCTACCTTTACCATATAGGAAAATAGAGGCCTCTTAAAATAGATTCTAAGTTCACATAAGAGAAAATCCTATGTTCATGTGAACATCACTGTCAGTGTATCAGCTTGGGAAGAGAAAACCAGTCACTATGAAAACAGTTTGAGGCAAATGTCACAAACATATAAAGCAAGTCACCACTGCAAATTCTTTAAGGTAAGAACAGCACTCCTCCCATTAGAAATGAGAGAAATAAAATTGCCATCCTCCCGCACCCCATCCTATTGCTCTGCCCTTTCTGTTGCATGGAATAATGCTTTTTATGTGCCAGTCCCACAGGTGGAATTGTGCAAGCTTTAAAAACCTTTTTTGTCCTGTAGGTCTAAGAAATACACGGTATATCTAGATCCTTCACCTCTTTCCATTTTTGTAAACAATAAAACCTTGACTGAATTCAACCAGGATGTGTGATGCTGGCTTAAGAGAAGGCCTTCTGAAAATGGTGATAAAATCATTTAGCCCAACTGTGAGGGTGAGGAAAGGTAACATTTTTTTCCAAGCTAATGAAGTTATACAATTTATGTAACATGGCAAAAAGTGTGGAAAAAAACCCAAGACATTTAAAGGTTTTACAGATGTGAACATCCTCCTTGAATAAGGGTGAATGAACACATGGAAACAGTGCCTAAAAAAGTTCAGAGTATGAATGACTATAAGCCAAAAGCACACATCACCATCAGCTACATTGTTGGCAGAGCAGCCTGACAACCCACTTGGGCCTCTGTGAAAATATCCTTATTATAGCAGTCTAGGACTAAATAATTAGGCATTAATAAGTAAGCACGGCTTGTTTGTCTGGGTGCATATGCATTTTGCAGGAATTTGAAGGGAGATACTTGCTCTCTCCAGGACAAAAGTTATTTAGTGCAGTCACTGGAAGGATGAAAGGACTCTAGAAATGCTCTGGTAGTCATCACTCGACCATAATTAACAATCAGAAAAGCACAGAACATTATTGTACAGAGAGAACTTATATTTATTTTTCAAATCATTCATAGAGGCATATTTAATTTACTTACAACTCAAAAGATCTGAAATTTTTACACTATCAAGGAAATAAAGTCTCAGGACAAGAATCTGATCTCTTATGTGGCTCCAAAAGATCCAGTCTTCTTGAGCCTATTTTTATTGTGTATTGAAATCTTTGGGTAACAAAGAAACTGTGGTCACTTCCCAAATACTTACTTAGTCTAGAAATGCCAAAGGGATGAAGAAATGGCCAAATGGCCTTTATTTATTTGTGCTTAATGTGCCCAAATTAAGAATTACTATCTTTGTGTCACAGACTAATTAACACCATGAGGGCAAAAGATACAAGCCAGTTTACTTTGAATTCTGCACACTGCTTGCACTCTGCCTTGTGCAGATACAGCACAAGAAATAGACCTGTGCAGTCTTTCCTGATGCTCAGTACTTTTCTTTCATATAGATTCAGTCCCCTTCCAGTGAATATACCTTTCACATATACCTATTGAATATCCTCTGCCATCAATATAGAAGTATGCCATTTCTTAGTACCTGCAAAATTATATGAAATCAAATATATAGCTGGAGTTAAGCAGCTATATATTTGTCCTCCATTGGTGTGAATTTTTCTCATTCAGAAATACATTCAATTTGCTTGCCTCACATCTCCATTAACAATGTTTATTTTACAAGTGATATTAGGAAAAAAAAAATCCACTTTTCATGTTGTAGAAGTATAGCTGAATAAATATTTGGTTCCTTTATTCAAAATAAGTGTGATTTCTTGACCATAGGCTAATCTGAAAAAAATTGTCTGTGTAAAAGGTAGAACAGGATTTATCTCCTTCTCTGCCCATGCACTGCAGTGAATATGCTGGAAGGTCCTTTCAGACTTGTTTTCACAATAGTAAAGCTACATTATATAGCTGCTTATTTCCCCTGCTGTGAGACAGGAACTATCAGTATGAAAAATGAAAGAGAAACTTAAACTAATATGCACGAGTGCCATTTTTGGTGTTGGTTTGGTTTGGTTTTTAGTCTGTGCAATGCATATTGACTGACACAGAATCCATCATTAGAGGTAAAATATAAATACTAAAGATTGGCAGCTGCTCTCAGAAGCAAGCTGCATATGGAAGGATCATTGAAGTCCATGTACTAAGTGCACTTTTGTGCACTTAATTAAAGCTTAAAAAAACTTGAATTATTATTCATTACTTTCTGAAAGAAGTAAGAAAATGCTAAATATAATGTGAAATGTTGTAGTTGTAAGCTGTAGATGTTAGAAGATATCAGCGAAGGAGGTGTAATTTTTTTAATATGAATTATCCCTGGTTTTCTAGAAGTGTCCCCTGACCCAGTTGCCTATTACCCCAATTCTTCCTGCCTCAAAGCTAACCAGCATTCTGCATAGCGGGAAGCTGAAACTGGGCTCCTACCCCTGCCACCCCGCAGCGGGAAGGGTGTGGGCCACACCAGTCAAGTTGTTACAAGAAAAAGTCAAAAGCTTCCTGCTTCTATTTGGAGATAGCGGGTATTTTTGTGATAGGAATAGAGATAACATTGCAGGAATCTGATGAACATATTTTATGTGTTTCCTGATAAGTTTTTCTGTTCCTATTACTTGAACATTTTCTGTTCTTCTGATTATGGAGCAAAACAAGTCCCAGAGAAAATATCTGAACATATTTAATATAAATTGACATTTGCCTGTTCCTTCCTGATTTTGCTGTATATGGGGAAATTACATGCAGTAATTAAGCAGCTCAGAAATTGCTTCCATAAAAAGGAACTTTTAATTTTACTCCTTATCAAACGCTGATTTTCTTCAGCCAAACCAGTGGAGCTGAATGTATTGTGAACTTATAAAATAACAGGAAACAGTGAAAAGGAGACCCTTGCCTTCTGCTGTGTAAAAAGACAGTAACTGAGCATTCACTCAGTCTGGTATCTATTAATCTAGTCATAGCCACCCATTCAGGTACAAAACAAAATATTACCATTTTTTAAATTATTGTATAAGTTGATCTTTTTTTTTTTGTTAACAGGTACCTTATTGTGCAGCAATCCTTCCACTAATTAAATTCTGTCTTGGTAAACTCTCAGAAAGAATAATTGGCCCTAGCTCGTATTGACAGTAATTTGCAACACTAGCACAGTAATTGGAAGAGTAGAAGTGGATAATGGTGGAAAACAATAATTTTCCTCATCTGCAATGTTTTAGAGGAACCTTCCCTTTTGCAGCTAATAAAAACAAAGTAAGGAAAGATATACTGAGAGAGACTCAAATGCTTTCATAGGTGTTCTCTCCTCTGAAATGACTGACAACTCTGCAGTCCTGAGGGCAGAAGTTGGATGGCCATGTGTGTTGGTACAAAAGTGAATGCGTTGGTCCAGGTCAAGTGGCCTAAGAGAGCTCACATTTCTCCTTTCACTGTATGGGTATCAGCCCAAAATGTGCTGTCAAAACTTGGCTCCCACTGAACTATCACGGTGGAACATTGTGCTCCTAAGAGATTTTCTCCTGCCAAGATGCTTTAAGATTTTTTTTTTTTTTCCCCCACATAAAACTAATCAGGTGGCACCTTCCCGTGTGGAAATTTCCTTGCAAATATATTACTGTAATCTACAAATGACTTTTACCCTGTATGCCCCTGATAACAATTGCATTAATATAAGCTGATAAACTCATTTCTTTAGTTGCTGCTCATAGAGAGGTTTGCTAGTTAAGATAAAAAGTAAATTATGGGATATAAAGGACAATTCTGATTGTACAGTAATACACTGTGTGCCAAGCAGTTGGTGAGGTAAGGTTTACATAACCACTAGAGGTTGCTTGAACTTTTGAGATATATTTCCATGTTCTTTTTTCCTCTCTGAACACAAAACAGGGGCAGAACAGAGAACAAGCAATTAAGAAAAGTGTAATTGTTTTGATTATAGTGATTTGAGATTAGAAGCTGCAAGAGGGTAAACAATCTAGAGAAAGTGTTTTAAAGTCTTCATCGTGTAGAGGCGGTCCTTTGGGGAAACTGTCATTCTCTTCAGTGTGCGAGGATTCTCTTTAGATGCAGATTTGTAGAAGGAAATTTTGACTCCATCCTGCAATACTCTTTGCCTGCTACTAATTCAGTTAATCACACGGTTGCTCAGTGAAATTGCTCTGCACTCTCATAGCAGTGGTGAATGACAGCCTATTCTGGGGGCTGATCCAAGCCCAGCTCCAGCTGATGGAAAGACTCCCACTGTGTATCTGAAATGCACATTTTCCCACCAGATAGGCAGGAGGTGGCCAGCTTGGAGCTGGGTTGCCTGGTCTCCTGTCAGCATCACAGACCTCCACCTGTGTGCCCAACACTTGCACTCACTGGGCACGAGCCTGCAAAGATATTCTCCTGGAAAACATTGAGCAAGCAGAGTGAGCCATCCTCAAAACATAGATAGATAGATAGATAGATAGATAGATAGATAGATAGATAGATAGATAGATAGATAGATAGATAGATAGATAGATAGATAGATAGATAGATAGATAGATAGATGATAGATAGATAGATAGATAGATAGATAGATAGATAGATAGATAGATAGATACATTCTTCTAGTTCTCTTCCTCCTTTCTGATGACCAGGGACAGCATATTCATACAACAAAAATAGTGGCTTCTAAAATAATTTCCAAAGTGCAGTGGTCGTTATTCCCAGTAGCACTAGAAAAAAATGGAAATGAGGGACTGCTCAGCTCTGCCCCGTTTATGACTACTTTTCTTTCTTTCTCATTTAAATGACATACTCAGAAAATTTATTTGTTTGGAGGAAAGATTGCAGATTACTGGTGCAGCGTTCTGATAGATATTTTAGCCTACTCAGAGAAGAGAAAATTCAGTTGCACAAATAGACATCTTGGATTTCTTTTTTCTTTCTTATCAAATTCATTGCAGACAGTTTAAGACCCACCTCTGTTTGAACGAGTGTCTTCCTGTGTTTTTGACAATTGAGCAATTTTCTCACACATGCCAGTTTGTTCAAGGATCTTTCTCCATTTTCTTACTAGTGGTTTCTGCATTAGCAAGCCTTTGACCTTCTGATGGTGCACAGAGTCTGTTTGCACCAGCCTAACTACGCAGTCTTAGTTATCCAGAATAATCCACCTGTGGTATGAATTTCCTCTACCTTACCTTATCTTGTAGCTCAAACTAGCTATTGGCACTCTCAACTATTACAAACTCACGGCCTAGGAGTTTGTGCCTGTCCAATGCCTTTAATCCTCATAATATTTAATAAAATAATCAAGTGCATATAATTGAGGTGTTAAAAATACAAATCCCTAATCCATCCCATTACTTTAAAGTACCGTATCAAATGTATTTTCCTATTATTTGTGGAAGCAAATATCTCAGTGCGTAGCCATGACCAGCTATGTAGTCTATAATGACATCTAATGCAAACCAGATATTCTTCAAATATTTCATTAAATAATGTGACCTAATTCATCCTGGCTGAACAGACATAGTTTAGCTCAATCCTGCAGTTAAGCCTTCTTCAAAATTTGCATTAACATCAATATAATTCTAGCAAAAGCAGTTAAATCAGTCTTTCCTTATAGGACAGATAAATAACACTTCAGTTTTATATTTCTATCTAATAAATGCAATCAAATTACCTAAAATATAAACACTCAAAGCCTGTTCTGTGCCCTCAGGGAACCCCTTTCTTTATCCCAGTGCAGTAAAGCTGCATATAGCAGGATATATTCCACTAATACAGTAAAAAATATATGAGTGTATAAGACTAAACAGCTTAAAAAAAATCATACTGTAAATGATGTGATTGAGTGAAACTGTGTGTATATTTTTAAGTCTTCAGAATAGTTGAAGTTTTAACTTATTTCAAATTTTTAAGTTGAAATCTATTCATATTTGGAAATTTTGTACAACCTTGTAAAGTTAAATACTATGTCACTGTAATTTATTTTTGTTGTCATATATTGACACATGCTCATTTATATATGAAGTGTATTGTTTATCAATTGCTTCTAAGGCAGCAATAAAAACATGAAAGTTGTTCTCATTTGCCTGTCATTTATATCCAGTATATCCAGTATATTATTTTAATACTTTTCATTCTTTTCATTACTAAAACAGATAGTGTACTGTCTTTTTAACTGTATGTCTTCCAGTGCTCAGTCAATACATGGGCTATTCTTGCCTGTAGAGCTGCGAGAATTTCGGATTCATTGTGCAGAAGCCCTGGGAAGAGATTTCCACCTCAAAGCATCACCTCAAATGGACATTAGAAAATGAAGGGGAACAAAAAGTCTGAACTCCTACTCTTTTCCTACTAAGTTTGATTTTATTTTTTAACTGAAAGGTTTCCACATCATACCGTGTCTCCTTTCAGGCTCTGTGAAGTGAGGGGCTTTCAGACTTCTTGCCACAATAAGTGAAGGTAGAAGTTTCAGAGCACCCTAAAAAGTCAGTCCCACTGTTGAGATTTGATTCAGTAAAATACCTCTTCTCCAGTTTCCCTTCATCTTGAAGGACAGGCTTTAAAACTTTCCTTCATAAGAGCAAACTGTGCAGGTTAGAAATACTTTCCTTACCTCGTGCCTGCAAATTCACAGCCTTGTGGAATGGTTGCACATGTCCTTTCCTTGTTCCAACCTAAAGACCAGTCATATGACAGAGGGCAAATATATTTTCTCTATATCAAGAAGCACTTGTTGCTATGAAATGCAATCATCTACAGACTTTTAAGTGTCATATCTACAGCCAAAGTAAAACAAAGGGCACGGAAGCAATGAGCATAACTGGAGAAGTTTCCTACAGTGATTCAACTTCTTTTCCTCCCTGCTGATCTGAGTAACATAAATGTAAGGGGAGCTAGAAACAATAAATTTCACTTTATGCGTTAGTATCTGCAGTAAAGTGCTAGAGGAAATAAATAAAAAACAAAAAGACAAGGCCCTGGACATTGACAGCAAATAATATAAAAGGAAAACAAATCTTGTAAAGTGGGTTTGTTTGCTTTTTATAGTTACTATAAAGGTGGACTATTTTCTTGTTATAGGTCCTTTGATATCTGCTGATGTCATAAGCCTTTCTTTTTCATCACTGGGCAGATTTCACCTGCCCATCTTCCTTTCTTTCATTGCAGGATGGAATAGATTTATTGTCACCCTTTCAGGAATGCATGTGAACTGTTGATCACAGAATAACTCAAGGAACTGATGCACAGCTGGATGCAGCGAGCAGCTGAGGGTGGCCAGGCTCAGGAGGGAGATGGGCGACAACCCACATTACCAATTACAGCTGGTCACCTGAAAGCGGTAACTCTGCACCCAGATTAGGAATGCCTTCTCAGTTGATATAAACTAATCTATGGATGCTATAAAAGAGTAAAGAAAGAGGAGGTTCCTACAGATAATAGGATTTGCAGTTTAGAGGTTGCTGTTTCTGGTGAGTTTGGGATCCTCTTGCAGCCTTCGTGCTGCATTCAGATATTAGTTGCTTCAAATATGGCTAAACCAGTGATAGTTATAGGACAAAATCCTGGATTAAACTTTTAAAGGTGCTTTTAAGGAATTCTAAGTAACTCTGCATGGGAACTAAAACAAGCTCATGAGGCAAGTACCTTGAAGCTGTGTAGTCCAGCTCCAGTTCCGAAGCCCTTATAAAATTTGTTATGAAACTATTCCTTCCTAATTTTCGGAACATTCTCAACCTCCTTTTTAATGTAAATGTCTCTGTGCGGCACTCATTATAAATATCATTCAGGCTGCTTTATCAAATAAAACAATAAGCTATCCCCCTGTCTTGTTACCAGAGTATCTGCAACTATGGCAGCTAAATACATCTGCTTGATGCAGGAAGAAAATGTAAAAGCACAAATGCTTTCCTCCAGACAGCAAGCTGTTTCCTCATGATGCTTTCAAAATGGAAATTTACTTCTGCTTCATTGTACAAATATCCATATGCTGTGTTTTTCAGCACTTATGTCAGACAGCTGATATAACTCTTCACAGCTACTTGAGTGTGCTTACTTAATGCAACTAGATGTGGATTCCAGTGAGTTGTTTGTATCTTCTCTGAAGCTGTTTATTCTGCCATGAAGTAATAAGGCAGCAGGGAAGTATGGGAAATTGTTGGCTTATTGAAAATGTTTAACAGCAACTTTTCTGTTTCTTCTGTTTAGCTGAAGGGTCAAAGAAAAATAATGCAGCTCCTAATGCTGCTCAAACAGAACCTAAGGGTGTGTTGCTTAGTCCGTTTCCTCAAAGTTTCCATACAGTTTGCAGCTACTTCAGCAGGGATTTGCACTATCATTAACTACGCAGATCTCTGACTCTGAAATATGGTGGATAAGTACCTTTTGTAGCTATGAAGGATGGCCATTTGGCAGACTTTTACATAGCTTAAATTAAAACATGCTAATCCCAAAGAAAAAAAGATGGGATTTCCCCCCCCCCCCCCCAAAAAGAGTGTGCACTGGGGGTACAGAGCAAGAGCAGCAAAATCTCCAGTTGATATGGTGCAGTTTAAAAAACTCAATTTTACTTCAAACGTTTTTGCAATTTTAAGGATTTATCATGTTGGTTGTAGCCAGTCTGAAAGATAATTACTTTAACGCTGGAAGTTCCACACAAAACAATCCAGGAGGGATCCTGCACAGAATGAATGTGACTGGCTGTTGGGTTATTTTAACAGAGTATGAGAATTGCACAAGTCTCTTGGATTTATTAATTATGTGATCAAAAGATTTTAGAAATGAGGAAATAATTATGTCTTGTCTCTCCTCTCTATAACAATAAAAGGCTACAGATACTGTGGAAACAGCACCTTTTTTTTTTTTCCACTGTATGTGCCAGGCTGTGAAGATTATACAGTTTTTTGCCAAATACCTTTTCCTCTTGACAGACACAAGGACTGAGGGCAAGGCAGGAATCCCTGAACACAAATTCAATCCATACAGAAAAAAAGTCTGTACACTGGTGTGACCACAGCGTTGTTCCCTGTGGGAGCTTAGCCGTGGAAATACAGGAAAAAATGAGAAATACATACAGCTGTTAACAAGAGAGATCTGAGCGCAGAGAAGGATGATATGGAGCACCAACAGGTGTATGCAAACTTGTGGCTTTATTATGTTTTTTATTATTCAGAATTATTGTAGTTATATAGTACATAAATGAGTCTGAGCCCGCAGCCTTGCTTTTGAAGCTGTGCACCTTTTGACAGCATCTTTGGTTTCAAGAATAAACACTAGTATTTTGTTGAAATGGTGGGAAGTAGAAGAAAGGACTGTGCATGGAAGAAAATCTTCTGGGATTTTCTTAAGAATTAGCATCCGATTCAGCAGCAGTTCTTTGTCTCAATGTATAATGAAGTTAATTTGTCCTAATTCTCAAACCTAAGTTGATCTCTCCTGAATAGGGATGTATTTTGCTTGAGTGATTTGCAACAGTAATAGAACATATATAATGTCCAACTTTTCCTGTCTATGTTATTTTAGGAAAATTAGGAGTATGACTAGATGATTAGAATGGGTGGATGTTTAGATGAGATGGAATATCTCCAATGGTGAGAACTATTTAATTGTAATAAAAATTAACTGCAGATATATGGAAAGCGTACGTGGAGACTGGTGTGACACTGTTACAGGAAGCAAGAGAATAATATCTTGTCACCAGTCTTCTAAATATCCTCATAATTTTTTGAGTGATTTGAATTCTCTATCTGTCAATACAGGGTATTTTTAACCTTGCTTTGAATACCTTTTCTAGAGGAGACTAAAAAAGAAAGAAACTACTAAAGCATCAGACAGCTACCTCTTCTCCACTGTGGACAACAGGTCTGTGAATTTCTCAGCTACTGCAAAGTAGTGCACAGAAAACCCCTGGGACTCAGCGACCAGGTTTAACAACAGTTGACTGCTAGTGGCTGGTACCTACTTGTCCGAAGACTGACTTAGAGCTACCCGACTGCCCAATCATCTAATCTACATGTGATCATATACTTCATTTTGCAGATTTTCACAATTTTAATGGAATACTAATTTTTTTTTTTAAATATAAAACCTGGTTCCAGCTATTTTAAATATTAACATTATCTGATTATGTATGTATATAGACTATACAGGCTATTATTCTGTCATAAGGAACAACACTTAGAGAGATAATATCATGACTGACATCCATATTATCCTTCTCTGCGCTCAGATCTCTCTTGTTAACAGCTAGATCTATTTCTCATTTTTTCCTGTATTTCCACGGCTAAGCTCCCACAGGGAACAACACTGTGGTCACACCAGTGTACAGACTTTTTTTCTGTATGGATTGAATTTGTGTTCAGGGGTTCCTGCCTTGCCCTCAGTCCTTGTGTCTGTCAAGAGGAAAAGGTATTTGGCAAAAAACTTTACAATCTTCACAGCCTGGCACATACACCCTTACATAGCACAGCAGTTGCCATTCTTCTTACATGCTTTAGAATGATTATCACTGGTGAACAGTTTGTTCCTTGTGGTTTAGCTTCTCTGGGACATGCAGTACCAGAGTAAAGAATTATCCAAAGAGAGGAGGTAAGTGATAAATCATTCAAGACAATCTCAAGGATTGCAGCAAAAGTTGTGGAGCTCCATATGATGTTGTAGAGCGCATCAGTAGGAATGAGTATTAGTGCATTTATTTCTTCTGTTACCAATGAGTAAAGCTCAAAAATAACTCAATCAAAAAGCTTAGCTGGCAGTACGGAAGATGCTGTTTGGGATGATGATGTAGCTTTTGATTCCAGTATGCTTCACATAGATTTCTCTGGAAACTCCTAGGCCACTTCCATTATCTTTGTGCTAAGCAAAACTCTTACATTCAAGCCTAAATTACCATTTTCAAGTGTTTTTTATACATGCAAGCAGAACTTACAGAGTTATACAAGATTACAAACTGTGTTTTCAATTACATCAGTGAGATATATAAATTTGATCATTCCCAAAGTTTGGGCCGTGTTAAGCTCTGAGGCTTTGGTGTGACACTAATTGTAAGAAGAGGATAAGGCTAATTACAGCAGAGTAAACTGACCTAGTAAGAGAAACCAGATCCTTTAATCCTGTAAACACACAGATCAGTTAATTCCTAACACAGTTGTTCTTGTGGAGGGAGTGGCAGGGGGCTGTGTAGTCTCAAAGACTGTTCCAGTTTCACAGACAACATCTCACAGAAGTGAAGAAGCTTGCCAAGGATCCCAAATCAAGCTGGTGACTACAGACAGCAGGTCAGGGAGAACCCAATGAGGCAAATGCTGCAACTCTTTGGGTTTCATACAATAGGTGTTTTGTGAAGGAGGAAATGAGAGACCCTGTCCCTCGCTGGAAAAAAATGTATGGGGATGAGGAGATTTTTCCCAGTAAGAAACATACTGACCAGAACTATCTTGGGGTTCTTGCTATTAAAATTACTGAGCAGGGGTGTAGATGTCTGTATGAAGCAGCCTGTGGTGAACAGCTGTAGGAAAACCCCAGAAAGAAATAGGACATCAGAGGATGCAGTTCTGGAGAAATACAGAGCTGCATCGCTGCACAACTGGAGAAGGTAGTGCCCAGTATAAAGGGCTTCTGGATGTGGGGGATGGTGTGGTCCCAACAGCAGCTTTAGCCTGCAGAAATGTTGCACAGCAAGGGAGAAGTCAGTGCTTTGGCCTACCAAGAGAAAAAGCAAGGGATAAATATATATCGACTATCAGATGAAAGGTGAAAGACTGCCTTTAAAAAAGCTCTAGGTCTTGGACTCTTGCTTATACCAGAAGGCAAGAACTTGTAGTATGCCCAGAACACACAAAAATCAGAAGTCAATTAGAATTAGTTTCTGCAGTATTGAGCTCAGAAAGGCTGTTGGACAGCTAAGTGTGGTCTTCCCCTGAAGCTGTACATTGTGTTTAACAATTACTTCTTCTCTGTAAATGTTTACTTTCAGCTTTATAATATTTAGTCATAATGAATTCTTTGGGCTGACATTGTGGACTTCTTGGTGTTAATATTCCCACAACAGTGAGAGACAGTGCATTTTTCTGTTTTGTTCTTCCTATGAGTAACAGAGCATCAAAGTAAAAATTAAAATAAAAGTATTTTATTCAATTTTTAATAATATTTGGAAACTTCTTTTTTATGCAAATATATATGTGTTTTTTTTCAGGATAACTCAAAAGCCTTTTGTATTATTTAGCTCATGTCAGTGTCTATAAAGGCTCCTAATCCTATGCACAAAGCATTAGCCACCTCATTATACATACATTAGGAGAACAGGTTTTGGTAACAGAAGACATCACGTGCCTTCCTTGATAAATGGCATGTGCCTTGGGAAAAGTCCTGTCAGATATGGGAAATGCATGGCAGATGTCTGGCAGCTGCTCTGTGAGCAGACTGGTTCTGCTGATTAAAATTCCACTAAATTGTATTAGCAAGTAGGTTTGCTATTGCCAACAAGAGATGAAATCTTTCAGAATCAAACACCTAAGACAGTATCCAGAGCAGCAGTGTTTATATCTGACAGGGCAGAGGAGCTATTCCATTTCAGTAAGGAAGAAATCTATGCAAGCTTCGTAGCAGCCAAGGTTTGACCTTACAGAAACACACTGACACGCAGTAATGTAAGCAGGCTTCCTCTGAACATTTTGGGAAGAATGGTAGCAAGTGAAGGCAAGCTGTGCAATTTGCACACCCTACTTGCAGTTATGCCTATGGTCCACAGTGAAGGCATTTGTTTGTTAACAACACAAATGAGATAAGAATTTGGCTGTGGGACTCAACTGGAGACTTCTGTAAGCAGCCACAGGGGAAGGATGGCGTGACAAGGAGAGCATGCCGAGCTTCACAAAAACTTCCCAACAGCCAGGCAGTGGGGATTTTCTGCCTTGTCTGATAAGGCACAATGCCTTATGTAAACGTGAATCAAAATAATGCTCTTGTCAATTGATAGTTACACTAGCTTTACAAAACTCAGTAGTGAGAGAATTACAAATCTGGCCTATTTCTTTTCAGACCCCAAGGCTAGATGAGTTGGCTCAAAGCAGACTCATCTACTATTTAGCGCAATTATTCTGAGGTTACATTTAGAAACACGTCATTTTAATTGTATTCCCGAAGCTGACTCTCTCCATGTTTAATAGAGTTACACCATAGACTCTGTCCCCACTTCTCATGTTACTTGCATTGAAGAAATCTTTTGCTACCTTCATCTTGAAACAGTTGATCTTCATGGATTAGGGAATTTTAGCCCCTTCTGCATAAAAAGACCTCTCAGATTTCTGGGGGGGATTTTCCTTCACAGGGTAATGCAGAGAGATGCTGATTCATGATCTATTTCAAGGTTTGCTGCTGCTTAATATTCCAGCACTGCCCAGCCGTGAGCTCAGTTGTTGACTAGATTGGCTCAGTATATTCCAGCTTCAAATTTGTGGGAATAAAACTGGACTTGCAAACACAATTCTGGTAATTTAAAATTGTAATCTTAAAATAAATCTAGTGCAGAAAACTACTTTTCATGTACTCAGAGAAAATATTCTTTTCTTTTACTCTGATCAAGGGCATTTTATGTATTTATTATTTTTCAGGGTATGGATACTGTAGCCATGACAACAGTGGGTGCCTAGATGGAAAGTGTGGAGATGCAACAGATATGCCAAAAATACATTATCTGTCAGGATAAAAGTCTTCTTCAGGATCTTTAAGTCAAAAAACCAAAGTCCCTTAGAGTATATTTTAACTCATATTACTTTTAATGCAAGAGAGGCAGGGTGAGCTCCACAGAACGGCAAGTGAATGAAAAACATCCCCAAATCTTTACTCAATCTCCATCTGCATTCCACTTTCTACGACTTTGACTAGTACATTAGCGTTACAGTGCTCAGTTTAAAAAATAAAAGTGCATTTTTTCTTTCCTTTTATCTTAAAACAACAAAAAGTTTTAAAATTTCAGTTTCAATAAAAGGTAGCAAACTTGAATCTTCGCAAAAAGAAAGGGAGGGAAGGAGGAAGGGAGGGAGGAAGGGAGGGATCTGTTCCCTCTGTCCCTAGCTAGGTATCCATCACAGACGGAATTTAGGACCGAGGACAAAGGGACCCCATCAATTCAATAGAAATCTTTCTTTTGTGTTCATTATTTACTAGTTCCAGGCCTCAGGCAGCATACTAAAATGTACCAAGCTCTGGGAGCCTCAGCAGTTTTCCTGATTTAGATCCATTTAGCCTCCTATGTATATTAGGATAGGATTCCTGCAGTTAAGTGCCACACTGTCAGAAGAATGAGGTAAGTTTTGGTTTACTTACAGACTTCTGATGATACTACCAAATTACATGAGGGCTCACCCAGGAGGGGATCCCTTGGCTGATTTGATTGCAAATCACGCTGTAAAGCCCACATCATAGGCACAACATACCTCACGTGCTAGGTCCATCCATCAAACAGAGATCAGAGTTTTCATCTTTCTCCTTTGAGCAAGCTCACAAACAGAGCATAAAATACTCTCCATTCATTGGGTAGGTTCAAATTAAGTTTGATACTGGGGTTCGGTTTGTGTTCAAAACCTAGGTACGACCTCCAAGTGTACTTATTTTCAATGGAATTAACTCCATTGTGAAGGATGGAAGCCTCAAAGGTGCCTGGCAATTCCTTATCACTCTGCCTAGACATACCATCCACAGAAAAAAGAACTGCAGGGTTTCCCCTTCCAGCATGCAGTGCTTAAGCTGCAGCACGGAATAAATGGTGCCAAGTGTCAAAGGATCCCAGTGTGCTGTGCTGCGGTGAAGGCGATTGCCTTGTCATTGGGTTTGCGTTACCTCTCGGCACACCGGACACATGGTGCTTTTCCAGCTACGTCATTTTCTCTGTCTTATCTTTATTCAAAGAAGCTCAGTTCAGGGTTTCTGTGGGAACTTGTGGTCAACTGAGACAAAGTCATCAGAGTCCGAATAAGAGAGTAAAGACTAAAGAGTCAGCTAAGGAGTTAAAATCAGCCAATTGCCAGTGTTTCAAGACCTGGTATGTTCCTTGCAGTGACTGCAGGGATGTTTTATTCAGTCCATTATTTGGTCTAAACATTTTACTGCAAGTGACCCTCAAAATGTCAGAATTAAATAACCATTAGTTTTGGTGGTTTCAGTATGAAAATAAACCTTAAGAAAGATGGTTTTGCTCAAATCCAGCAAAATCTGCCATTGCTAGGCAAACATAAATCATATACAGCTAACCCTAAAATCTCTATGTATTTTGTAACTTAGGAATTGATTCACTGTGTGCAAGCCAACAGTGCCATCCACCGATTTTTTGTGTTTTCACAGAGATATTCTTCAAGGTGTTCTAAAACAACATGTGATCCTAAAAACATTTTCAAGGATGCTTGCTTAAGAGAACAGAATCCTTTTGAACAGATTAACAAATAATAAAGAAAAAAGTCTATTTCATAGTCTGGTGAGATTTTTAATGTACTCGATTCTTATATCTGTGTGGAGCTTCTCAGCTTTTACAGAAAGCTGACTTTCTCATGCTGACCTTCTAAAAATTCCAAAATTGAGCAAAAGTCTGAAGATCAGATGGAACTGACAATACTGGTTATAAAATATTAACCCTTATTCATTTGTCAAAGGACTTCAATTTGACCTGGTATCACACATCACTCTTTCAACCTGTTACATGCTCTAGAGGGCATCCAGACACTCGTACAACATCTCTGCTCTGCAAAAGTCTGTTAATTCTCTCTCTCTCCGAGGGGAAAGTGTTTTGATCCAGGATATACGATCAGTTTCCGCATTACAAATGGAAAGGTCATGCTAGTACTCCCAGAATTAGGGACTTCTAAAAATATTTCTTTATATTTAAAAGAAGTCAGGAGGCAGGAGAAATTATTTAATTAACACTTTGGTTTGTAAGCCATTCAAGGTCCTTTTATGATTACATTGTACCTGCATAGTTACATTGAGGCTGAGCATACTGCTAGCATTAAAACAAAAAACGGGTGTCCTTCTATTAACTGCAGGAGCATCCCAAAGGAATAGCACTGTGTTACTGCTGCAGACCCTCATGTGACTGCTTACACTCATATTTTCCTGTGGCTGCAATGTAAGCTACAGCTTACTCCTACTTCCATAAGATTGTGTCACATGCAGAGGGAAATTCTTTTTCTGTGATCAATTACATTTGTAGTAACTTGTCTTCTTGAGCATTACTTCTTAATTGTCTGTTAGAAGTTTGTATGTTGTTCAGATAAACATGTTTTGTATGGCACAGTAAAAAAATGTGAGTCTTCTAAAATTGAAATAAAATTACATTTCGAAATAATCTATAAACAAATGACATTGGAATAACATAAGGCGGGGGGGGGGGAAGCGTTGGGGAGCAACATGAAAAACTCTCCTTCCAAGAGTCAAAGTAAATCACTTCTCTAATAACCCATTAGAGAAGTAGTTATTTTCAAGTGGTTTTTGTTTTTTCCTGCAAATCTCAGCAGCAACTACTAGGTGGCACTGCATGATCATTTGAGAAATGGCAGTGGGCCACGCAGAGCTGTGCTCGCTCCCCAGAACATTCTCTCAACGCCATGAGGAACAAGCACTGTTCAGCTCTCCAGCTGATGGCAGCTATCTACCAAAAACAAACAAACAAAAAAACAAAAAACACAAAAAAAACCCCACAAAGAAAGCATGAAAATATAATAAGATAGTTGATATCTCAATTTTTAAAAAATTTAGATTGTTGAAAATTGATTAAATATGTTTTCCTATTAAATTTACTTGTAATCTTTACCATTAAATATATAACTATATGAGTACCTGCATTTATATATATATATATACACTTACACCATGTACACCATCCAAATTAATTAGTACCCGATGTTAAATGGTATTTATTCTTAAAATCTTCTTTCTAGGCAAGTAAAAACCAAGAAAAGATCTCTTTGGTAAAACAGTTCTTGATGTGTTTCTTGATGTGTAACTGAACATTAAATTTCACAAGGAAAAACAAAACTAGTAACAGAACTGCTTAACATGGTTCCTCTGGTGTCTTCCTCAAAGGCAGAACAACCAGGAGTTAAATCGGGGGCAGGGGATCAGTACCATCTCAGTGGTTTTCACTGTAAGCAAACACATTCATCTTACTATCTCCTCCTACACCATATTGCCAGCTCTCCGGGCTGTGAGTAGTCAAGACGTGGGCCTGAGGAGGGTGATGTCTGAACACCTGTTCCACCAAATGCCTCTCTTTCTAAAGACCATGTAAACCAATGCACACACAGACTCCTGGAAGCAAAGACTGGAAGGTGAGGTTCACCCTTGCAGTCATGCTGCTGAGCAAGTCAACTCCCCTGAGCTGGATTTCCCTCCCTCCCAGTGCACACTGGCTGTGCTCCAGGCTCTGCAAGTGGGCAGGATCTGTCCCCTACCTCCCCTGGCTCCCGCCCTTCTCTAGCTGGTAGCCGGTAGTTCTCCTGGCCCTAATGACTGGGAGTTTGACCCTCACCATGTCTCCTACATCTTTAACCAATTCCTGCTCTGCAGAAGCACTGTATCGTTGCTAAGTCTTGTCTTTACACAAGTGCATGCCTTTCTTGGTTAGAAAGCTGCCCTCCAGGCTGAGAACATGATACTGTGAGTACCATGTGCGTGCATAAACCTTCTCAGAAACTGGAAACTGTTGTTATATTATCTCAAGCTTAGGGTTTGCCGCTTGTTGGCTTTTAGCAGGTTTTGTTTAACATTAAAGGACAATAAGTTACCATTTTCAGGAGCCTTTTCCTCACAACAGGCTCTAAGGCTTTGCAGCATTTATGTGGGCAACTGACATCAAGAAAGATGATTTTTTTTTTCCTCCGAGTACAAATATTTTAATTTCAAAAATAATTATCTTAATATATTGCTGTCCTTCAGAATCCACTCACCCAAAAAATTAATAGCCTCTAGCCTGTGTGATCTGTTTCTTTCTGCCCTGGCAGTAAAAGATCACCATTTTTTCAGCCTCCTTTCCCTAGTAAAACCAAATGAAAAATGAAAACACTATGACTTCTCAACAGTCCCACCATCATACCTGGGGTCTTTCACATTCATTTCCAGGTATGAATAGTTTCATATCATTTTAGTAAGAGCAAGAGCAAAGAAGTGGAAGAACAAGAACTGAGGCCTGGGGACAGAGAGCAGCTTCAGCATATACAAAAAGGGATCAGAAGATATACAAAAAGAAACAGAGAAGGAGCCTAGGAAGGGAAAACTAAGGAGCAGGAAGAGAAACATGGTGATTTTTAAAAGCTTCTGTCATGTCTTCATCATGCTGTGATGTTTTCCCAATGCTCCACTGTCTGGAGTTAGGTGGTTATACAAATTTCATGTTTGTGTTGCCTACGGGAGAAAACTTCTTCCAAATCTATGAGGTATGTGAGAATAATAGTAATTATTCTAAATAAATTTCTAGTTTATCCGTATTTATTTATTTATATGTAGAAGAGAAGAATGTAAAAATGGACAGTAAAGCAGACCCATTTAACCATTCCTAAGTGCTGTCCTGCTGACGATGTAGGAGCAGCTAGACAAGACAACACCAGCCACCTGGATAATAGAAGAAGAAAATATTAAAGCAAAATATTGTGGTCCTGAGAGAGCCAGAGCTAAGATTAGTGTGTGTGTGAAAAGAATCACAAGGTCAAGCTGGAAAGCCGCTTGAAGCATGATTGTTCTTTGTGGCTGAAGGCGTCCATGGGAGTGTCTGCACGGTATGTGTGCAGATAAGTAAATCCTGGCCTGGCTTGATAGCTCGGACCCTTATTCTGTATATAAATGGAGTAATAATGTTACAAGAGAGTTCTGCCTGGACAAAGTCTGTCTCACATGGGTTCATTTGCCACAAAGGGTTCTGAGTTAGGGGTTTTCAATGCATGACATCACTGGCAATACTAACAGCAAGATTGATTCCCAATTTCTGTGTTAGATTTTTAATTTGGTAGCTAAGCCTAGCTCCACTTAATTAGTTTGCTGTATCAATAAATGTGACTGACAACCCATGCCTCTGGATTGTTTATTTTTCCAATAGTCTATTTTGCTATTTATGCTATTTCCTATGCAGGAAAACCTAACAAATGCATGTAAAAACAAACCAAACAGGTATGCTTATTATGATCAAAAGTGCACATAGTTTTTCACAGATTAAGTACTTCCTTATGAAACTCTACCTAGTAGAGTCATAACCAGTGGTATCCAACCTTCAGGTTTTTTTTCTGTTCAGCCAACCATCCACATGCTTGCTTTTATACAAATACTTAAGCTCTATTTGATGAAAAGGTAAATGTAAGAGTTGATAATATATGTTCTCATACTGGGGCCATCACCCTTTTTCTCATGGCTTGTAATGTTTTTGGTTAACTGATACAAAAATTTGCTTTGTGCAGGTGTAAAAGGCTGCTACGTGTGCTCCTTTATATCACATTTTGGGACAAAAATATGAAATTATTGATTCATTAGCAGAGTTTTATTTGTAGAAATTAATCTGGGAAAAATTGAATAAATTGCAGCACTGCTTTTAATCAAAACAAAGTACTTGTCAGTACCTAAATATAAATATTTTCCTTGAGATTAATCTCGATTTATGTTCTAATTACTGTGCTGTGCCACAGTTGTCTCCTATCTTCCTCCAGCTCCCTATCTAGGCAGCACTTCCCTGTTTCACAGCTGTGAGTTTACAGAACCTCGCCAAGCATAGCTCTAACACTTCAGAACCCACACCAGATGTTATTGTGTATGAGACAAACTTTTATCAGCCCTGTGAAGCCAGACCAGCGTAAGGTAAGTTCTGCAGTGATGATTTAAAAGACTTTGTATGCATGGGGAAAACTGGTGTTCCTCATCAGTGCAAGTGCCAAAAGGCTGGGGATCAGACAGCTGTCATCCTACTTGGCTCGCCAGCCTACAGTGAATAGCTCTGGACTGTGAAACCATGTTATGTCTGTTTTGCCTAAAACAGGTCCAGAACAATTCAGTAACAGCCCTCACAGGTTTGCATTTCACTATGCAAGCAGAACACAAAGGAACTGCTACCAGTGAGGAGGCAAAAAGTCCTTCAGCTATGACAGCAAGGCTGCCAATCTTTTTGGAAGGTATTCAACAGCTCCCTCCTGCTTGAAAGAGTGTGGTTGTTCTCCACAGCACTTCCTTTAGCAATATGCTGAGTCTTGTTGTCCAGGTTAAGTCCTGATCCCCCACCAGTCACAGTGGGCACAGGGCTGATCCTGGGCTGGGGTGAAGCTCCTGCTGCCACTGCCTAAAGCAGACTGCTGAGACCTTCGTGTCAGGGGAGCCAGGATGATGGTCATGCTCTTAATGAAAGCCTGCCACTGCAGGCCTTTCCTGCCATGTGATGCAAGAAGTAAGGAGAAAAAAAAAAGTTTTTGCCATATTCTTTCTACCTAATTTCTTTTTGTCTCTTATTCTATTTTCTTTCTTGCCTGCTTATCTTAACTTCCACCTTATTTGATTTCTGTTATTTTCTCCTTTGTCCTGTTCTGCTCTCTGCCACAATATTCATCCATCTTTGTCTAAATGTAAGATATTGGTATGCTTGGTTTTACCTGCTTACTTAAGGTTAATAATAAACAGGTGATAATAATAATAAATAGTAATAATAATAAACAGAGAATTACCGTGATGTCTGTGAACCATGTAATTTGTTATGCTAATAGCCATTTAGCAGAAAAGAGTCTTTCAACTTCTGCTCTTCAGGGAACTTTTCTTTTTCCGTTTTCCCATATTTTTCAGTCTCTCTTGTTTTCTGGTTCCTCCCTGCAGAATCCTAATACAGCCCATAGAGAAAGCTACATGAAAATCCTTTGCTGAGAGCAGTAATACAATGCTGATGCAGGCAGCGGGACAAATGTGGCAGAGCCAGGAGGGATGGTAAGGAGTCACAGGTGCAGTTTCACGACCCTGCAGACATGGTAATTTGGTACTGATCATGGTACTGATGATCTAACAAGAGGAAGAAGTAGGTCTGACTTTCAATGCTTAAACAAAAATATGTAGGCAAAAGCATCTTAAAGTTTATCAACTGGATTCTTCATCCTGAAATCCACAGGAAAAAGTGTCTCTCTCTACGTTTGGAATTGTGGGGGTTTTTTTGAAGGAAAAACTAAATACATACCTTTTTTTTCCTCTCATATTCACCTGTCAGTTCTTAATTGTTATCTGCCTGACAGTGTACATGCATCATTCTGGGAAAAAAAAAAAAAAAAAAAAAAAAAAAAAAAAAAAAAAAAAAAAAAAGAAAAATCTTCCTTTCTCCTCTTGTAAAGAAGCATTATCTAAATGCTTCTTGGCAGCTGATGATAAGAGCAGAGCCTGTAATATATTTCTCCAATTAATTTCGGGCAGGGAGCCAGATGTTACTTCTGTTCAGTTTGCCAAACCTATAGGAGTGCTTAGATTCTGGCTATCTTTTTTTTTTTTGACCACTACAGAGGCGGAAGGAGTCAGCATTAAGTCTTGCCATAAGCACTTGATTGAATACAAGGTACAAGAGGAACTAGAGCCTCCATTCTGATTCTTCTTAAGGTAAGTTTTGCTGTCATTTTAGTGATTTCCTCAGGCTTCTACTGGGTCTTAAGATACTGTCTCAAGAAATGTATCCCTATATATTCATTAAATTCAGAATTGATTAAATTTTTGGGGGGTTATTTTTATGTTTTTATAATTTTTAGACAATATTATCATATACAAGTTATATTTTACACCATAAAGATGTCTTGCACAAAGCCTTCTGAAAACAGAAGTTATTATGTTTAGAATTTTTTAAAAATTTTGTTTATACAGCTAATGTTTTCCCTCTTAAAGGTAGGAACTATTTAGCTAAATGTAACTTCTTTATTTCAAACTAAAACACATGGTTACCAAGTTCAGGAACAGAAATATTATGGAAAAACTTCATTCATGCATATATCTTAAAATATTCAGAGTTTGCTGTGGAGGGAGGAAAATTCTCAAGAGAAAATTTGGAGGGTTTTGGGGGTTTTTGGGTTTTTTTTTAAACAAGAAACTGAGCACTGACTGAGAAAAAATACTGAATAGGGAGGAAGTAGATTATAAAGTATGCAAACTGTACATTAAAACAACGTGCTTTTGTCAGTAGCAAACTTCAGGTTGGTGGGTTGATTTGAAAAGTAATGTGAGAAAAATCTGTCACAGCACTTGCAGCCTCAGCTTTAGGCAGGATGTTTCTGTAATAAACATTAGAGAGCATAACTCTATGTGGCCACTGGCACATGGGGTCTCCATCTCTTACTTGAGGAACACTTAAAAGGACATTGTTACATCTATAGCCATATCTTCCTCTCTTTGTTCTTGAGCAGCGTCTGTCTTATTTGGTGACACTGGTACTACCAAGCAGCTACAGCTCAAGACCTTTCTAAGAAGTGGAGTCCCAGGACCAGCTGGGGGACCAAAACAGGGATACAGCTTTAGTTAAGGCAATGGGCTTTTTTGTAAGGATTGTGATCTTCAGTGACTCGGACACAGGCCTTGGGCTCAAGGCAGTTCTGTTCCTTAATTGTTGGACAGCTTTTGACAAGGTACGTTGTCTGTCCATGCTTTCGTGCTTGTACAAAGAGACAAAACAATACCAGAACAAAACAATACCTGCTGCTGGACCTCTCCTGATACATGTGCTTGCTGAGTATGTAAAGCATTACATACAAGTTCAGCTCTGTATGTTACCCAGAATCTGCTCTGAAATGATGACAGACAGTAGAATTAAGTTTCAATTTGAACTGTGAAACACTTTCTCAATCCTTGCAATTGTTGGAAAGCAATTCTGTAGTTTCCTATAAACAGTAACAGCTTTATTTTCTTAATTATCAGTCTAGCTTTTATCTTCTTTTTCTCTCATCACACAGATTCTTCTCCTTTAGAAGCTGCACGATAGACCCAGTAGGTGGAGTGTTGAAACGAAGAGTATTTATTCACTGACTTTATTCACTGACTGCACCTAATTTCTGAAGTAATAGAGTATAACCCATATGCTGAGATTATGATACTCCTCAGAATCCCCTGCCTGGTGTTTCTTCCTGCAGCTGATATCAGCTAGTAGAGCAATGAATTGCTGTTTCAGGCTGAGAGCAAGAATTGCATGTTTTTTGGTAGTTTAGTTATTGTAGACACATTGTGTACTATTTCTGTCCACTTATGCTGTCTGATGGGACTCTTCTGGGAATTTTGCCTCTGCTTTTGAAACAGAGAATATGATGTAAAGGCCAAGCTGGTACTCTAATTTCTTTATGACTCTCTGTCCCCATAAAATGAGTGCTATCTCTGTACAGGCTACCATAAAATTTAATAATATCCATTCAATGTTCTGAGGATGCTTTATATCACAAAAAAAAACTGCTTATACAAAATAACTGCCTTAACTTACTCTGCAGAAACTTTGATGAAGCAGTATGTTCAGCAGTATTTCAGTAAATGTGTTTGAAATAATGACCAGAAAGGAAAATAAAGCCTAAAAACTAAAGACAAATTTATAGAGAGTTACAACTTAATTGTTCATCTGACCAAATGTCGACCAAAAAAAAAAAAAAAAAGGATATTAGGCGATTTTTCTCTTTCTTTCCCTGTATGTGTAAAGTAAGATTCTTCCAAGCAGTAATAATGGAAGTTCAGACCTTATCTTGCTCCATAATTTTCCTGCATCCTTTGAGTGCCTCCACTGAGGTGTGATCCTGTGCTGAACTTTCAAACAAGGGAACATTATTTACTGAACACATTTCCTTACATTAAAACTATGCTGTTAGTTGTTTTGAATTTCTAAAACATTAGAGTGATGTGCTCTGAGTTACAATTCTTAAGTTACGTGTGTGGTTTTCAGTCCTAAAGCCCTGTTTCAGTAATGGGGCTATGATTAAAACTTGGTTGTCACTGGTTACAGCTAAATACCCTGTGATCCTTCAAAATCTAATGTAACCTTTCATTTCCAGAGTATGGAGGGCCATTGGCCCTCTCTCCTCTGAGGAGACTGTGTTACGCAAAGAAAGCAAGAGTTCTGACTTCTTAATATTGAGAACCTCTGATTCTTCACAAAGAAGACTGACTTCTTAATATTGAGAACCAAGATTCTTCCCAAAAGCTGTGACTCAGTTTCCAATAAATAACATTTGTAGCTTACCTTCAATAGCCTATGGGGGGGAAAGGCAGCTAGTCTCATTTCATATCACTCTAGATGCTGCTTTGGACAGTGAAAAAACATCCTTGTATTGCTACCCTAGGTATGACTTTTGGCAGGGCAATGATTTTAATGCATACTACCTTTTATTGATATTTCACTGGAGTTAGATTTCTATTTGTGTCCTGCACAAAAGCAAGCAAAAAAACAAACAAACAAAAAACCAGAAAAAAATACCAGTGTTCTCTGGCTCTTCCATTACTGTGATTTTCTAGACTGTGCTACTAAATATGGCAACTTCACTGTTTTTTGTTTGTTCGTTTGTCTGGTTTTTGTTGTTGGTTTTGTTTGTTTGTGGGGGTTGTTTGTTTGCCGTTTGTTGTTTTCTTTTTTTCTGACGGGTAGAAAAAACAAAAATCCAGTTTTGCATCTTGACTGTCTGGAACATTGGAAGACATGTTGTAGTGAAACACCTCCATAAACATGCTTTCCTCATTGGGCATTAGTTTTTATCAACCTTGTCCTAACGTTAAGATAGAATGATTCGATAATTAGAGTTAAACGGGTCCAGGAGCAATTTCTCTGACTTGTACCTGCATTTAAATTAGCTTATGTAGTGGTAAAGACATAAAATCCACCCACAGTAAATGATCAGTGCACATCCCTCCTTGGAGGATTGAAACCAGGATCATAAATTCAGGGGATCCCAAACACAGTCTGATAACCGAAGGGGAGAGAGCTCTGTAGGCTGCTGAGTTGGAGCATACTCAGTATTTGTTCAAGTTGCTGGGATGACAGCTCTATAGACAAAATGAAATCAAAAGGAAGTTTTCCCATTTGATTTCTAAAGCAATCTTGCCATGAATTGTGGGTGGTTTTTTTTTTTTGTTTGTTTGTTTTTCATTTTTGTTTGGTTTTTTGTGGTTTTTTTTTTGTTTTGTTTTGGTTTGGGTTTTTTGGGGTTTTTGTTTGTTTGTTTGGCTTGGTTTTGTTGCAGAGTGGATGGTGTTTGGGTTTCTTTAAACAAAATGTATTTTCTTATTTTCTCACTGTTCTGTAGCTTCTTATAGTGCTTGCTCTATCTTCATTCTTCTGAATATCTTTACATCATTCATTACTTCATGAGCTGTCTTCGTGAAATAGTCTCCTACGATGTCTTTATAATAACCTTGCAAACCCACTCCGGCAAAACGCACTCCGGCAGGACAAATCCCCCTCCTTTGGACTGTGGAGTTTTTAGATTGTCATGATGTTTTTGATCTGTCTAATTCAGTGTCTTAATAATGATGATGCTGTCAACATGAGGGAGGAGAAAATAGTGAGCTACCTAATATTCTATAGGCCTAGTCCTTTAAATCTTAGATTGGGGAAGAAATCTCATGAAGCAGGAACACTATGAAGTTCAAATGGCTGTGTTTGCAGGTCAGTGAAATTCTTCCTCCTGAAGTATGGAAATTTCACACCTTTTGGATAAAACCATATTTTGTTTTAGAGAAACATTTTAGCTGTACTCTAGGCTGAAAATATAAGAAATAGTAACATGTCATGCTTTCAAACTAAACAAAAAAACTGTTCTACTCACTGACTCATTATATTTAACTTTTGGGATGTATATACAGGGTCATTCCCAAGAATTGGGAATCTTTCAAGAGAATTTTCAAAACAAATTAAAAGATTATAATTACTTTCACTTATTTGCAGGCATCAGCCTGATTTGCCTCTGGATGCTACACCAAATGGATAGTAGCTCTTACTGAAACAGTGCCTTCTGCATACCCCATCCATTTCTGTCGAACACAAGCACCGACTGTGTAGCTCATTCTCATTCAGCCTAACAAGCTTGTGGAAGGGACAGTTTCCTGGCATTAAATAATCTTTGAGGGACATGATCACAAATTTAGATTACCATTAGCTTCTGAACAAAAAAAACCCAGTTAAGTAATTTATGAAGGGATGCTCTTTGCTTCTGTCCTTGGTTGCTCATACAAACATACGAAGTCAGCTCCTTTCTGACAAATGTTGGATGGACTTAATATAGTGATATGATACAGTTGATCTGCACATAGTTAGGAAGTCTGACAGCCACAAAATATGTATAGGCATTTCCTGCAAAACTTGCACGAGGCAGAAGGAATTTACTAGCTGTGTTAGAACTGCTGCTCTGCACCACTGCACACTTATCAATTTGTTTTCTGTCCTGTACATAGCGTGGAAACTTGGTTTGCCAGTCATTTGGTTACCTCTTTGGCAGTGGGGCAAGAGCTGTGGAAACCATGCTAGTGGGGAAAGAGGAAATATATGACTTCCTTTTTCCCCCCCTCTGTTTCTCTTTAGAAAAATCCCAATATCCTGCTCCCATAACCATGCAAAGATTATAAAGGAACAGTATGTGTATATTGCTTCAATTTGTCTACATTTAGCTGGCTTTGAGTTATTTCTTCCTCTCTCACTGATCTTGAAAAGCAAAAGATTTTAACACTTCTGAATGTTCCATGTAGGCTTCATGAGAACTTTGATTTTTGTGGTTCCCTTTAAAAGACCAGAGAGTGCAGAAAGGAAGTATCTCAGGTGGGAGGAGGGCTTAAAATAATCCATGTAACTTCCGTTTACACAGAGAGCTATGAGAGTCTGTCAGATGCTTGGACCCAGCTACTTCTTATCCTTTAATACAATGATTCAGGACATAGCAATGCCCCTTGAAGGTCACCTTCTGAACATGAGACTGCCTGAGAGCCTGAAATTGGAACAAAAGAAAGCTGTACTCTGATAGGTCTCCATTACTGCAGTCCTATGAAATGTAAACCACAAATTTGTTGTCTTCCCCCCTTCCCCAGATGGAGAGTTCCTTCAAATCTAAGACAATAAAAATAAATCATTTTACAGAATACAGAAAAAAGTATTTAAAATAAATAAAGAGAGGAAAGAGAGTTTACTGGAAGCTTAGGTGCCAATCACAGATTTAGTCTAATCCACTACTTTTGTCAGGTTGTGGAATTCATCCCATTTAATTTCTCAGACTCCAACATCCGTTTAAAATTAAAATGTCATATTCTTCCCTGATTTGCACAGTCCTACTTTAGTGAGCTTGTAAAGATATGAAAGTTGAGACAAAGCTTTATTCTATATGGTTTGCTCCATAACATAATATATAGTTATGTTCCATATTAATGTGAACACCTATGTTCTTCCAAATAAAACACATACTGTATTTTCAATAACTTTTGGGCTAAGTCTTTTAAGCAGAGAAATTTCTTAAGGCATTTATGATTTTTTTTTTTTTTGTAAGCAACATTCCTGCAAATGTCAGTGGCTGTTAACATCTGAATCAAACTGTTCCCAGTTCATGTGACTGGAAATGGTGCCCAGAGCAAAAAAGCCAGACATTCTGACTCTCATAAAAGTATAGTCTGTGTGAAAGTGTTTCTACGGAACAGAAGTTGCTGAGTCCACATCAGAAAAAGTTTTGGCAGGAAACAAGGTAAGGCTGCATTATGACCATTTTGTTATTATTACCTTTATTAAAAGTATATTAGGGAAATAAATGGCCTAAAAGCTGAAGAAAAACATGATGATCTAATAAATAAGGACTCTGGCTGGACACAAGGCTACGTGGCTCACATGTTGCTGGCAGTATCTGAAACTCTTCTGGGATTATATTGGAATTATCTCACAGGATAGAAGGTTGAATTTGGGGTTTTATCTTATAGTCACCCCAGGAGCAGTTCTGAACAGCCTTAGGCTCTTAAGAGGTTTTCCACCTTCTAAGTAGAAGGAACACCATGAAGTAACCAGCTGTGCATAAGGGTGAAGGGTATTTTTAGCAATGAAGATGGAAAGAGTGAATTGAACTCTGTGCGCATCTGAATGAGACTTATTTGGAGTGTCGCATGGGTGGTATCAAAGACAGGAAAGTGTGCCTGTCAGAGATGGCTGGACTAGGAGCAGCTGCATTTGCCTCCAAAGGTGTTAATGTAGCTAAATATATTTAAGACATAGCACTTGACATATGCACATACTTCCAGAGAAATTGGAAGGTCTAAAAGCATAGCAGAAAATCTGTAACTGAATTCCTAAGTCCCTATGAAGCTCCCAGTCCAAAAGAGAAAAACTTTTTTGTTTTTGTAAAAAAGTTGATCATCGTTATATGCTCAGATGAGTTCTCTAAACTCTATCTGTCATTTAGGACTAAGTCGTTTCTGTGGATATTCACTCGATAGCAAATAGTTGAGCATTAAGCACTCTATGGCAAATAGTTGAGGATGTGCACTATGTTAAGATACTACTTTACTGAAAGAAAAAAAGGAACAATAATTAGCTCCTTCTTCCCAGTCACCAGCTACCTTCTCTTATTGCAACCCAATACTGTTTGCATGCTCCTGGCTACATGAAAGAAATGTCTGTGTCTGCATTGACCCCTCCTTCTCTCTGTGGTGGCTTGAAGTCCTAATGCTATGGGAGAATCTCTCAAAACAAGCAGTGGCTTCAGAACATGACAACTTGTAGTCCTTTGTGCTTTGTTTCTCTTCCCTTTCTTCTGCAGCGTGTTTACAGTGTGTGTGCAAGTAGGACATGAACAGAAGAGAGAGGTCATACTTCTACCACAGTCACAGTAGGTTTGCTGCTTCAACAGCACAACACTTGTGTTCCTGTTTAAATACAGGTCTTCAGGCTGCCCACATAATACTTGACTAACTTATATTCATGTGACCCAAGCTACATGACTGCATGGATGGATTGGGTTTTTTGCCTTTTCTTTCATCACAAAAGTTCTTTCCTGTATGCCTTCAAGAGGGGACATGGTAGGGATAAACTAAGAAAAGTAGGTATCAATTAATTTGACAAAGGAGATTTCTATCATGTTTCCAAAATAACCTTGGTGTAGTGTCAAACCGTTTGTGCTCATCCTATATAAGCTGGATGTGGATTTTGATTTAAAGGCAAATCCTCAAAGAAGAACATGATAAGTGTGTTAAATAAATAAGTAGTAAATAATGATGTGTTACAGCAGCTCATATACAATCTTCCAAGATCTGTGACTGTTCTCCCTAGTTGGATTCTTATAAATTCTTTATCATTTTTAACTCATATAAAGTTGAGTTGTCTAGAGATGTTGGGGGGAGGAAGAGGAGTGGAGAGGAGGAATAATCTCACCAAAGACAAAAAGTTATACCCCCAATGTTTAAAAATAACCAACCAAGTAGGTGGCTTAGTACATCACACTTGTTTTCTCTGGTTTGGGACTATAAATGAGGTAACAATACAAACAGTTTCTGTGGATATTTCTTCTAGCAGAAGAAACAGTCCGAAATGTGTGCAAAAGCCACAAGCTGTGGAAATAAATAGTACCACATAGTCAAAGTTATTTCTCTGTGCCTGTAGAAACCAGCTGCACTCAAGAATGCAGAAGAATTCAGAAGCGTCTTGTATTTGAGGTTTTATTAAGAAATTGTTTTAACTGAAAAAAGTGAGGTTGAATGTCCTTTCTTATAGTCTTAAGACAAATGGTTCTATAAAGCAAAAATCGAGACGTGTAAGATGTCTCAGTCTTAGTCGTCAGATGACAACTCAAAAATACCCCAAACCTCAGCAATTTTCAAAGTTTATCATACTGAACATATACAATCATTTTTGCAATTTACATGTGTACACACCCCTGACCTGGATCAAACTTTTTTTTTTTAATTAATTTTGCAGCATAAGTTGAGAATTCTTTGCTCCATCTGAAATCAACAAATGTTTACATGTTCAAAATTTCAGTCCTTTCCTATGCTAAATTCCTTTCAATGTCTTCACATCTGAACATAAGAGAACTCAATTTCTTTCCAATATTTTAATCATTAAATTTTGATCTGGAGGTTTCTCTGCTTCATGCAACAGCCTGGGCCTTTAGCATCTTTTCCATCAGAACTAGAGTTCCTTTAATGTTCTACTCTAGCACAGCAGTTTGCATACAGGCTATATTTCAGGGGAGAGTTTAAATTTACCTTCTCTAAAGTTACCTTTAAATACACTCATTGTAAATATTTCAAGGCTCTCTTCTCTGCACTTGTTTTCAGCATAGAACTGGGATGCGGAATGACACATAATCGACAAATCATATGAATAGCTCACAGCAGACACTATAATTAAAGGAATTTTTAAATAACTTGACATTCTAACTCTTTGAAATATAAGCTAAGCTACATGCTTATATTTGCATAAGAAATAGTTTTCTAGGTCATGAACAAGGTATTTCTGTCTTCTTTTCTGTATGCTTTCCTCAGAAAACAGTGGGCAGGATCTATTCGTTTCAAGCTACACCAACTGGAGTATCAAGGGCTCTAGGACACAGCTGCGGGAGACCCTCACTGAGGAATAAGGTAGCTGTGTCAAGATACATGTGTGTTTATGAATAAAGGTGACTTTGGTGTCGGTTTTGCCTTAAGGTCTCCCTGAAATCTTCCATGCACTTAGGGCTTTAATTGGCAACAAAAGGAGCCTTATTAATACACTACTTGGGCTAATGCCAGTTTAAGGGGCTTTAACTGTGCTGAGGACCATAGGAGTTAAATTAAAAACATGTCTTTAAAAACAATTTCCATATATATGTGGAAATTGCTTGACTTCTATTATCAGAAAAATCTTAGAACCTGCATACTGCTAAACAGATGTTTATTCACAGCTATTTTTAATTGACTTATTCCTGCCAGTACAGACAACTTGGAGAACTGTGGTTTACTGTAAAGCCATCTGAATTCCTTTGTAGGACACAGTTTGATTTCCATGTCAGAGGCTGTAATGTCAGGCTGGCAATAATGTAAAATTTAACACAGAAATATTAGACTGCTTAGAACCCTGTTATGGCACTTGAGATATTTTATATTAGTATTGAATTAGAGGGAACAGAAGAAGCTTATTTGTGTCTAATCAGATACTGACAAGATGCCAGAAGAAAAACAATCATGTCATGAATAGTCCATAATGGGAGTGAATAACAGTAAGTTCAATGGAGTGAAACAGAAAAAAAGCAGGATCTGTAACTATTCTGTAAAATTATTTTCTCCTTGTTTCTCAGACTGATGTAAGATACTTATCTGACAAGACTAAAATAAGGTGTATTTTCTAATATTGCACATTTTTGCTTTATACACTCCAGCTAAAAAAAAAAATAATAAAAAATAAACCAGAACCACCACCAAGAAGCAAACACCCCAAAACCCCAAACCTTGTCTTCTGATATGCTTACAGGATACTTAGTGCACAATAAGGCCTTGATCTAAATTAGCGCCTTATGTCTATATTGATCCTGTCATAAGTTTTCTTCTCTTTTGAAGACTCACATTGGGCTACTGTGTCTTGCCACAAAAGCAGCAATGGTAAAAATAAGGGTTGAAAATAAAGCTTAGTAAATCAACATGAGTTGATCTGTTCCTGCAATTGGTCAGGAAAAGTCCAGAACTTTGGTATTTGTGAGGCAGAAAAGGTCTTTGCTTTTTCAGTGCTTGAGAATTCTTGTATTTGAATGAAATGGAAGCATGAGGCTAATGTCTACACCCACAGCTGAGCCACCCAGAAAACAGAGTTCAAAGCAGTGCTTTCTTATGATGTATTGCAGAAAAGATTGATCTTCCATCTGTCTTCAGTTTTGCTTTTCCAATTCTTCCTTTACTTCCCTTTACCTCCTTACAACGCTACATTGTGATTGAGCATTTCATGTCATACGCATCCCACATCAGTGACATATGTGCTCTGTTCTGTCCCGAGCCTTTCTGTAACTTGTCCTTTGATTTGAAGGTGCTGACAGACTTATTTCTTTTCCCACTTCACTCGTGCTTGCATGGCGCTTTACATGTGAAATGACCACTTAATTTTGTTAAGCCAGGATGCCTGTCCTTTCTACATCAAAAACCTATCTCTAGTCCATATTTTCAGGAAGGCTACTGATATCAAATACCTTTAGCTGCCCTGTCGTGCAAAAGTAGCAAAAGGCAGTGGGGAGAGAATAAATGTAATTGAGTTAATGAGGTTATCCATGTGAGTCAACTTAGACTGTCTGCTTTCTGAAGCAGGAATGGTGCAGTTGCAGCATTTTGCTTAGTGCTTGGTACAACTGGTCCCTGCTTTGGCTGACGTATCTTTGAGTGCAAGACACAGCCAACATGAGAGCAAGAGCAGCACAGTACTGTTTGTAGTTTTGAGACTCAATTAAAATGAACCCCCTTATCTGAGGACGTACATTAATCTGGATGACAGACTTGGGGAATGAAATTCCCTATTTCTTAGGGCTTGAGTGCTTCTTGCAACACTGTCTGTACTGACCACTGCTAGAAGCTTGATATTAAACCACATGTATCACCAGTCCAAATTTCTTTTTAAAAATAATTTTTTAGGGTAATATATTCTGAAATCTTTCAGAGATTTGGAAGATTTCTTGCACAGAAGCAAATAAAGCACCAGATGATAACACAAATACCCTATTTAAAAGTCATGAGTCTTCTCATGACCCTTTTTTTTTACCTCTTTCTTTAGGTTATGCTAAGGTAACCTAACACTTTGGTAACACAAATTCTTCCTGTAATAACACCCCAGGTTAAGACTAAACTGGCTCAGAAAAGACCATCAGAATTTAGTTAATTGAACCTTTAATCTCTTTTTCCCCAGGGAGTGTTTTTTCCTCAGTGCTGAATTTAAAGGGACCCACAAGGATCATCAAGTCCAACTCTTGGCCCTGTGCAGGACCGTCCCCAGGAGTCACACCATGTGCCTGAGAGTATCATCCAGATGCTTCTTAAACTCTGTCAGGCTTGGTACTGTGACCACTTCCTGGGGGAGCCTGTTCTATGCCCAACCACCTTCTGTGTGAAGAATCTTTTTCTAATATCCAACCCAGACCTCCCCTGACACAACTTCAGGCCATTTGCTGGGGTCCTGTCACTGGTCACCACAGAGAAGGGATCGGAGCCTGCCTCTCCTCTTCCCCTCACAAGGAAGTTGTAACTGCAGTGAGGTCTCCCCTCGGTCTCCTCTCCCCCAGGCTGAGCAGACCAAGTGCCCTCAGCCACTCCTCATACAGCTTCCCCTCAAGGTCCTTCAGCTTAATATCAGTTTTATATTGTGGTGCCCAAAACAGCACAAAATATTCAAGGTGAGGCCACACCAGTGCAGAGCAGAGAGGGACAATCCCCTCCCTTGACCGGCTGGTGTTGCTTTGCCTGATGCACCCCCAGACATGGTTGGCCCTCCTGGCTGCCAGGGCACTGCTGACTCATGTTCAACTGCCATCTACCAGGACCCTCAGGTCCCTTTCTGTGGCACTACTTTCCAGTATCTCATTTCCCAATCTGTCTGTGCATCCAGAGTTGCCCCATCCCAGGTGCAGAATCCAGAACTTACCCTTGTTGCGCTTCATATGGTGTCTGATTGCTCAGTCCTCTGATTTGTTGAGGTCTCTGCAGGGCCTCCCTGCCCTCGAGGGGGCAACAGCTACTCCCAGTTTTGTATCATCTGCAGATCCACTCAGTATCCCTTCCACTCCCATGTCCAAGTCATTTATGAAGATGTTGAAGAGCACAAGGCCCAAGATGGAGCCCTGTGGAACCCCACTAGTGACAGGTCACCAGCCTGATTTCACCCCATTCACTATTACCCTCTGTGCTCCACCCATGAGCCAGCTGATCACCCACGACACAATGTGTTTATCCAGCTGTGGGCTGGACATTTTGTCCAGAAGGATCCTGTGAGAGACAGTATCAAAAGCTTTACTGAAATCCAAAAAGATGACACCACCTGGCTTCCCTTGATCAGCCAGGTTGATTGTTACCGTGTCATAAAAGGAAACGAGGTTTGATAAGCAGGACTTTCATGAAGCCCTGATGGCTGTGACCAATGATAGCATTATCTTTCAGGTGTTTGTCAATACTTCCCAGAATAATCTTCTCCGTAACTTTACCAGGCACTGAAGGGAGTCTAAGAGGTCTATAGTTTCCATGGTCCTTCTTCTTGCCCTTCTTGAAAACCAGGACATTGTTCACCAGCTTTCAGTCAGCTGGGACCTTACGCCATTCCCAAGACTGCTCAAAAATCATTGAGAGAGGTTTTGCGATGACATCAGCCAGCTCTTTGACGATTCTTGTATGAATACCATCAGGCTCTATAGATTTTTAGGGATCCAGCTGGAGCAGCAGATTCCACACAATTTCAGGGTCAACTAGGAGTTGATCATTCTTGCAGTAATGATCCTCCAGCTCAGGGCACTGAGATCCCCTTGGTCCATGATCCATGTTGAAGACAGAGGCAAAGAATGTGTTAAACACCTCTGCCTTTTTTCTGTCCCTGTGTATGAGGTGACCATCTTCATCCTGTAACAGGCTGATGATATTTCTGCGCTGCCTATTGCCATTAATATGTTTGAAAATATATAAAACCTTAAACCAAAAGTATTGGGCCAGCTAAGGCTGTATGTGTATAGACAAGGCAATGGTTTTACTGGAGAGGGCTCACAACTCAACCAACAACCTCTTAAACTGGAGAATACTATTTGTTGAGCTTTAGCAGCTCTTAGCAGCAGCATATATACTAGAAACTGCATCTATCCATAATATTTCCTGCAGCATCTTCCCCTAATCTCAATTTAAGGCATGAACTTGAACTGTTATAATTGCTATGGTGGTTTCACTTTGAGCTGTACTGTGGAGATAAATAAAGGCAGAAATGTGAAGACAGCGCTTATAAACCCCTGTATAGATGGCCTTTGCTGATCATCATGTGACAACAGCAAAGGATCACAATAAGAGGAAGTAAAAGCCTGAGACACTAATATTATATGTGATAGATACTACAGCTTTTCTTTAGTTTCCTCAGAACTTCTTTCCTTTCTGGCTTCTCATCTTTCTCTGCATGGGATGCTGGTTTATAATTTTAGTTAACTTTAGTTAACATTATTCACTCTAGTTGCGTAGATCTTCGTCCTATGAACTCTTAAACAGACAGGGGTATTTGCTTTTGTTCTTTAGTAAAAGTAGTGTTCACTTTGCTAATTTTCTATACTGAAGTAAACCAAAGGTTAGACAAGAGATGTTCTTCCCTCTCTTCCTGGATTGGATTAATTTAATTCTAAATCTGACTATGGAAATACCATAAAAATATTTTCTAATTGCTAAAAGTATTTGAAACAGTGCAACAAATTTGTTCAAAATCAAGATTATCACATTTTATTAATTTGCCTGGTTGTTTTACAGAGGGAGCTTGCCCCAGGGTTGTTCTCTCTATGTTGAACACCCTTATGGCAGTTGATAGGAGGATGGTTGGTGTTTTAAAAGGAACTGAAAGTTGGTCATCAGCGCTCTTTTTTTATTTGACCCAAATTCTACACATTCATGTGTGTGTATGCAACAGAACAGTAATTGATGACTAGAATAAAATATTAAAATATTAAAAATTAAAATATTAAAATATTAAAAAATATTATTTTTTTTCTCTTCAGAAATTTTTAAAAGCAATCATTGGTTGAGATTTTTGACAACTAAAAAGAATCTCTGGAAAAAATTTCATCTTTGTCAACTTTTCCTTCAGACTAGCAGATACTTTTTTGCAGTAGAAAGGATAAAATTAGAGCTTTAAGTACTTAATTTAATCCCTTGTCTCCTACAGAAAAGGACTAGGCTCAAAAATCTGCCATTGTTTTGTGACATTTTGGGCTTTCTGCAGGCAAAAAGGTTCACTGATACTATCAAAGTCTACATTTTTCAAACCTGTCATTAAGCACTCTGGGAGTTGTCCAAGAAAACCAACAAGACAATATGTAATTTTCCACTTGATTTAACAGAATATGTTCTTTTCTGAGGAATGAAAATGAGGAGGCCCAGTTGCCTACAGTTTTGTATTCTTTGTTCCTTTCTCTGTCCTCTAGTACAATAAATCTTGTCCGCTCTCATTTTTTCCTATGAAATGTTTGCTAATGGTGGATAGTCCTAAACTATGTTAATTCTGTTTGATCAACTGACACAGTCAGGTCTGCTTATCTTTCTCCCCTCTACCCAAACACTGAATTTTGTAGAGGTTTAATGATTTCCATCTTACAACTTTGGTTGATGTCTCCTACTGTGTTCAAAAGCTATTATGAGGTCTGAGGAAATATCCTTATTCCTTAAATTTAACTTCCTTAGAAAATAAAATTTATAAGTTATACTCTAACTCAAATTTTTGACTGTACTTTGCAGTGGTTTAAATTGTAGAAACTGCTTTATCTGTGTTTTGATAGTCTGGTCAGCAAATATTTTACTAGTTATTTTTTTCATGATTTAGCCTACACTGTTTTGCTTAGCATATATTAGCAAACAACAGCTGGTGACTTTCATTAAAAATACGATTTTTCTGAAATGAACTTTGTGTAAAGAAAAGTGGGAGATATTCCACGAGATACCTCACTTTTCAGTCTGTGATGAGGAATAAACCAGACTTTCACACTTCCTTATTGCTTGGGTTTGGATGCAGTAGTAGTGCACCATCTTGTGCTCCAAATACAGGAGTCTCTGGCTGTAGCATTTGTGAAGGCCTGGATTTTTGGAGTCTGTTTCTGTGGTCTAACCCTGACCTACAATGCATACATCTCCAGAATTCTGGCAGGGTTTTGAGTGCAGCTGTTCAGCCAACTCCTTCCACATAAGTAACTGTGAAAGGTTCTGCATAGCTTTTATGATGAAAAGTATGTCTTACAATAAATAATCAGTAAGAATATGGAAATGCTAGGGAAAAACAATAAAAGGATTTATTGGAATGGGTATGGTTTTTGCTATGTCGAGCTAATCATATTTTTTTTTAAATGCTCTGTTTCACAATGCATAAATATGAAATTACATTTGGGTGAAAAATTCAGGAGGTGAAATGCTTCACAGAGGTTTTGGCTCCTAATCAGTGGGCATTCTGCAGCACGTAGCTGGCAAATGTTGCATTGCTGGAGACCCTGCTTCTTAAGATATATTAATTGTAAAAGTTAGTTCTCACTAGCTAGAAAATATGAGTAAGAAAGTTTAGCATTATGTAACAGGCATTTGAAAATCCTACTCATTATTTTCTCATACACCTAATAAAAGTTCCTAAGCAAGTCAAATCTCACCTAGGATCATTGCTTGCTAGGTTAAAGCTCCTTATAAAAGAAATCTTTCAATTGGCAAACTAGGTTTCTCAGTAGCTGGATCACCTCCACTTAATATAAATAAAATGCATGAAGCAGGATTTCATGCTGCTTAAACAAATAATAAAAGAAAAGGCAGAATCTCATATCTAGTAGAAACTAAATGAAGCAAGAGCAGGACCAGCTTTAACCCTGACCACTTTATATTTTCTTATCTTCTGACTTGACCCTTGCCAGTCATACCTAGAGCTTATCAAGTCATAAAAGGCAATTCTCCCCATAGCTGAAAGAGATGGGGATGGGAGTGTGGGAGCAGGAAACATTTTTCAACTGCTTGGAGCACGACTTTGGCAATGTAAGGGAATATATGATGGTATCTGACGCCTCTTGGGAAGATAAACTTTCCATCATGCTCAGAGTGGCAGCAGGGGGAGGGTTCCTGCTACCACAGGACAGCAGGAACAGGGAAGTGGTTCTAGCACTGGACTGAATGAGAATGAGTATGAAAATACAACTTTAGTAGCATAGATGGCTTGGGAATGTCTTGGTGGGCTTAAACAAGACTTACTGTCTGCATTACCATATCCCAATCAGTAATGTGACGTCAGAAAACTTTAAAACCATCCTCTGTGTGCCTTTATCTCCTATTCAAACCCATGCACGTTGAGCCACTAATTAAAATTAATCTCTGCAGGGTGTGTGTGGCAGAGGTGAGGATCCCCTGGGCTGCCCCTACTCTCCCTCTCCAAGCAGCAGCCCTGTCTCCTTAGGAAATGGTGTGAGGGGAGGCTAGAGAAGCCACAGCACTAGGGGAGCAGAGCCCAGCTCCCAGGGCACTGCCATGTCACCTGAGCCCTGTTGCGCAGTGCTGAGGCTCTAAAACTGCTGCCACCTTGCCACCTCAGCCTCAGCCTGCGTCTGGAGCCCCCTCCAGCCAGCCTCTGCCCTGGGCTGCCGTTTTGTGGCTTAACCGCAGGAGAGCACCTGCAGCAACCTCATCACTGCCCAGTACTGAGTCTCCCCAGTAGGGAAGTTGGGGGGCACAGAGCCCATATATACACATGTGCATAGCCTAACCAGCCACTTTGGGCTCCTGGAAGAGCTGGCCATGAGTGCAGGTACAGAACCTGTCCCTCAGTCACTGTGCAGGGCAGAATGGGGGGACATGCAGGGCAGATGGCACCGCTCGTTCTGGGAGTGCATTTGCTTTGCCCTTCACATCTTTGCTGCACAGTTGTAATGGTACTTCTGTGCTGGTAGCCAAAGAAGAACTGATGGGGTGCTGGTTTGGGCCCTTGGTGTATTGCCAGTACTCCTGGGGTTTAAGCCCTTCCCTGGGATCATACCAATGAAGCCTAACCCTGCCCCAAAGGCTTGGCCTCTAGCAGACACAGCCTAAGGCACTAGCAGGGGTTAATCTTCACTCTACACAACTTATTCAACAACTACTATTGAAAGCAGAGTGAAATATCACATTAAGTAAATCATAGTGCAAACGCAAGAAAGCTGTGTCTGTGCAGGGCAGGATATCCTCGGCACCCCTCTTTTCCCTCAGGCACTCTGTGTTTGCCATAGGTCTAAACTACCAAAAAGTCAACTAGTCACCCAGCATTTTTGTAAGGAATTTGGGGGGGGAACACTCCCACCGTGGTTCCAGACCCGAAACAGGGGCAGCACTCTGCCTTGGCTGTGCTCCAGGAGGCTGAGTCATTTACCAGGTGTGGGCAATCAGTACTGCCGGCAGCCCTCCCTTTTACAGCAAGTCAGATGGGCAGGTAGTGCTGGGGGATCTGGCTACCTTTCCAGAGGGGCTGCAGGAAATGGTAACTGTCTTGAAAATAACTGTAATGCCAGAACAGGGTCTTGTGTTTCTAACGGGATTAATGTGGAAGTCTCTGGGAGCACAAGGACAATGTACCTTGAGCTGTAAGTTTTGACTCTCCCCTTTGTGTTGCCTTTTGCATCTCCTGAGCTTTGTAAGAGAAAGAGAGGTGAGTGGGATCTCAGGTCTATGCCTGCAATCTCACCCCTCAGTAATTTTGGCTAACCACTGGCAAATATTGAATGAGGAAGGCAGGCTGGCTCACCAACTAGCCTCAAAAGTTTGTCTGCAACTTATAGCAAACTGAGTTATACTCACTCTTAAAAATGAATTATTCTTCTTGAACATTTAAAGTCCTCTCTTTTCCCCATTTACTGTCTGTTTAAAGTCTCTTTTCCTAGTGTAGAATATTGAATACATTGTTAGTAATTTTTAGCTACCTTTTAAAATGTAGCTTACACTGATGCCAAAATGTTCTGGTTTCTTACTGGCTTTTAATAAGATGTTTTTCTTCAGAAGCTAAATGACTGCCTGAGAATAAACAACCCCAAAGTATTAACATTTGTTTTTATATTTGAATAATGTTACCCTTTTGTAGTTTTCTGCAAGTGCTGAGTTGTATCTATCACTACTATTGGGGGGTAATTTTTGCTCTGACTCCATGCTCTTTTATTTAAACTTATGTTCTGTGTAATAAGCAAAACAAAATCTTTAATGTTTACCTGCATATCTCTGTTCACATAAGTATGCTCATTTTGATGATTCCCCTTCCCCATATAGATCATGAGGGTTAGGATACCACATTCAGGGGCAACATTCTACATTCTAGGAAACAGTTTGGCTTTTTTTCTTATAGTTCTTTCGCTGTTAGGATTACAGCTGCAGATTGAAACAAAAATGAAATTGGTTGTGGTGTAATATATGTAAACCTGGATAATATCTCTGGCTATACATTATGTGGCGGTTTTTTTGAAGAACTTGCTCATCAGGATGTGCTGTATGAAAACTTGATGGAAATAGTGCAGCTACATGATTAAAACCATTATAAATTTCCAGTTTCTAATTAAAAAATGAAGATAGGTCTTTTACTAGACTTTTATAACCCCAGCTTTGTCAATGGCTTTGTTTTACAACATAATTTGCAGTGCAATTACTGCTGGTGAATTATCATTAGTTGTAGTGTAAGTGTGTAAAGTCTGCAAGGCAAGTTTTACAGAGAAGGAAGGAAAGGGAGTGTTTCAGAATATTACCCTAATTCCACATTTCCCTTACACATGCAGCCCACAGTATCTTTACAGTACTCCTGCACTATATTAATTTCTGGCAGATAGTGGGGTTGGAAGCTACAAGTACTCCAGTTGTAATCAAGGGTTAGATCCTTGTCAGTTCTAGTCAGTGAAAATACCCATCAAGGTATTATTCTACTACTATAATTCTCTCAAACTGCTCCTTAAGTAATTCTCACTGTGTATCTTCGGTTGGACTGAAATTACACGAGCTTCCAAAAGCCTTTTGCAAATCGGTAATAATGCTGTAAAAGGGAAAATATTGCCACAAATTAGAAACTAAGTAGAATGACAGAAAGCAAAAGCATGACTGTTGAGTGTTAAAAGTGGGGAAAAAAAAAGCAGATGTTTGACAACATTAGGTAAGGGAAAACTAAAAAAACAAGGGACCAAACCATCCCACCAAGTATATGAAGTCATCTGATCCACATAAAACACTCAAGTTCTTGCAGACAAAAGGTTTCTGGTGCCTGAGTCACAGTCCCCTCAGGACAGGGCTTACATCAGAGTGACCAAAAGGCACAAGGAAAAAATTACAATAGTTCAAACTAATTTATTTGCATGTATCAGTGACAGTGCTATTCTTTCTAAACCAAATAAAGAGCAATTATTTAACAATGACCACAGCCCAAATTTCTAAAGGTATTTAGAAACCTTTGGAAAAAATAGTATGTGTCTAGGAGGGCGGAGGGGATGTGCCTGCATAGTTCTTAAAATGTGAATAGCATTCCTCTTCTTCTTTTATGTGTATAAACGCAGACAAAAAAAATCTCTGGAAGGAATGAAACCAAGAGTTAGATAAACCAATAGAATGTATTTCTCTGGAAAGATACTGTTTTAAGCAATCCCTGATGGAAGGGAAACTATAAGTAAGGAAGTTTGAAGGTGTGAGCAATATTTAAAGTCTTATACAGAAACTGAAGCTAATAGGCCAGGCAGTTTAGAGATTGTTAGATAGCTTTTTCATTTATGATTTACCACTTCTTGGTTGGTGTTGAACCAAGGTATTGAACTGCTTAACTGCTCCAACTTGGCAATTTGGCATTCTTATACCCTTTTCTTTCTATTCCAGTTATTGTTTCTGAATTTTAAAAGTGGAAGAGGGTACCTGTCTGAAAGTTCAGGAAATGTATTTATAAAGTATCGATGCTTATACATCTAAACTAAAAGTGAAGGTGAAGCAGCAATTGATTAAAACTGTTGCACAAACTTCCAAAATAGTAAGCAAGTGTCCATATCTAAATCAATTATTAAATTTATAGGGTGAAATAGAGGAATACTTTACTGTATCTTTTTTCCCTAGGAGTATTTGAATACTACTATTTTTCTTGTTTGTTTTATCTTGTTTCATGCCAGATGTTCTCATGGGGGAAAACAATGGTCATGGGTTTTAATATTGATGAGTTGATTCTCCTGGGAATAATAGTATATCTACCTTCTCAGAATACAAATTGTGGGAGGCTTTTTATAGTGTAATTACCATAATGCAACTCTTTAAAACTGTGGAAAGAACTTTCTGTTTATTATCTCTCTTTTATGTACTTTTAAAGAAGAATGACTCTCCTTATAAAATTATGTATCATGTTTTGGTGGCCTTTAAGAAGCAAACAAATGCTTAGGGTACACCAGGGGGTACTGTGTGTTCTGTCAAAGCAGCATATGCTTAAGCACCTTCTAAACTATTATAATCACAATAATAATAATATTTCTCTTTCCAAGTTTGTTAGTTTATGCATTTAAACAATTGCAGAGCAGTTGCAGAGTAATTAAGGAATTTTTTTTTTTCCTTTATCCCTTTAGGAACTTGAACATCGAAGTCCTGAAATTATAAACGATTTGGTGATGAGTTGAGCTTGCAATGCAGGCAATAAAAACCGTGGAAAAAGAAGTGACTTTTATAAAGGAAATACTTTTCACAGAATCCTTCCTAAAGAAACAAGAGTGCAGCAGAAGCCCGGAGAGCAGGCGGCTCCGAGAGCAGCAGCCATTGGAAGGAGCTGTCTGCAGCTCTCAGTGCTGTACTGAGCATGTCCCAGCGGAGCCCAGTGCAAGCAGCACATTATGCAAAAAGGCAGCTCTAGCAGATGGGAGAGAGGCACAGCAAGCATTTGCTTCACTTGCATCACCACCGCTTGAAAACAAACCTGGATCGCTAGAGGGGATCTCGCCAGCAGGCCAAAGGAATGAAATCCGTGAGGATGGCTTGATAGCCGAAGGTGTTGCACTGCGAAAAATCATGGGGAATCAAGATGGGAAGCTAAAGAAAAATACAGGTGATGTGCAGGAAGGAGGAGAAGATGCCTCTGGGCCCAAGGATACGGATGGCACAAAGAAGGCATTGGGAGGCAGAAGGGGACTAGGGAAGCATTCAAAAGGAAGTGAATCTGGTAAGAAGAAGGGTAAGTCGGAATCCAGGCCCTCTGTGTTTTCAAATCTGAGGATCAGAAAAAATCTGTCTAAGGCTAAAGATGGGAATAGCAGTTCACGGGAGGATGTTTTGGAAAGCCAGGCCTTGCAGCCTGGAGAGCTGGACAGTACTCATTCAATTGTAACCAAAACTCCAGATATAAGCATCTCTGCAGATGAAGGGGGTCTCTCAGACACAGATATTGAACATTTTGAAATCAGAAATGAAACTGTTCCAGCTGCTGCAGAGACACAGGACGGACAAAGGACCAGCTCTGGCTCTGATACGGATATATACAGTTTCCATTCAGCCGCAGAACAAGAGGATTTGCTTTCTGATATCCAGCAAGCTATTAGACTGCAACAGCAGCAGCAGGGGGCAATTAACAGTGGAACCGAGGACCTCGTCACAAAAACAATGGGCCGACACATGGCTAATTCGCAAGCAGCCCCCTTAGATTTTGAACGTTTTTTTTCAGTAACTACCCTTGACAAAGAGAGGAGCCCAGACGCTGAGGGGGCTTTTCCAGCGGTATCTGAAATTCCTGTCTCCTGTGCAACTGAACGTGAACCGAAAGAAGCAGTAAATGGCACAGGCTCTCCTGGTAACGGCTTAATTGAAACACAGGAACGTAAGCTATTGACTGAGGAACAGCTCGTTGCTGGAGTGGATGCTGTCGCTAGTGAACTAGAAGATGGTTTGAATAGAACTGCGGTGGAAAACAGGTCTCAGACACAAAGCTCTACACAACCTTTTCCAACCTCAGTAGCAGACACTGAGGCTGAAATTGCTGAAGTTCAGGCTGTTGATTTTCAGGGCTCAGTAACAGAGGATGGTATTTCAGATTCAGGCCACGATCATGCTGCTGAGACTCAGGAAGAGAAACACACTCTCTCAGCCAGTCAAGAGGAGGCACGTAATGGTTTATCCACGGAAATGAAAAATGGCATTTTGTCCTCTGAAGAAACAGCAGACAGTCCGATGCTTGGTTCCCGATGTTTTAAGCCCTATCTAATTAATCCCTGTTACATCAAAACCACAACTAGGCAACTGAGTTCTCCCAATCATTCACCTTCTCCCTCCCCATCCCAGAGCCCACTTTCTACAAGGAGGCAAGAGTCCTTCCACAAAAAAGAGAAAGTCTCAATCAAGAAGCAGAGGTCTGCTAGTTTGGCAGGTTTTTTTAGTCGTTCAGCAGACTGGACAGAAGAGGTGTCTAATCACAAACATGAGATAACAGAGAAGGTGGGCTCTGCAGACTACTTGGAGCACAAGGGGTTTAGAGAGAAATTTCAAACAGAAAGAGTGCCTTTGACTCATTCAAGGAAGTCCTCAGGGGTGCAGGCTTCTACAGAGACGTTCCCCAATGTCTTTTCAGGTGAGTAATGTGTATTAACGGCTTTTTTTTTTTTTTCCAGACACCCTCTGAAAATATTTTAAAAATATTTTAATTCAGTACTTTGCATGTACCTTTACTTGTTCTGACAGCTTTAAAATCCAAGGCCTGATCTTACAAACACAGTCGCATTTCATCAGTCTGGCAGTACTGCCAGTAAAGGAAGTGTATAACTCTTTGAAGTTTTTCTTTCTGCTTTTCTCCTTTGTCTACATCCTGTAGGAAAAGGCTGGATGCCTTAAATTATTCTTGTTGAAAAATCCTAAGAGCTGCACTATTGTAGGCAGACCATCTATCTGCATAAACAGATCTTTCAAATGTGATGCTTTCTGTAACCAGGATCCTGTTTGGTCTTTTCTTGTGCTAGGCACTGTTCTGATGTACTGTAAATATTTGAGAGCTGCACCTGGTGTTAGACTGAGGCAGTGATGAGGATTTACTTGGTGGAAAATAGAAAAAGCCATGGAAGCACAGATGGACAGCACTCCAGAAAGGAATGAATTTCCCCTTCAGAAGGGGGAAGGAGGAGAAGAAAAAAAAAGGTCATGTATGTGAAAGGCAGAATAAAAGGGAGAAGGGAAAGGGGGGGGGTAGTACAATTTGGTAGCTGTGACAGGCTGCTGCTTAGGCTACATAAGGTGACTCATTCAGTATTCTTTACCTTGCCTGTTAGGTAGCTTGCATCCTGTCACAAAGTCATGGAACTAGAGAGTTTACAAATGAAATAATCAGTAGACGGTTATATTTTCTTGCGCTCTGAGGTTTTTTCCCCCTTTCTCTTCCCCCCATCTGAAGGTTCTTTATAAGGGTAACAACTTCATAAATAGAAAGGCCTCTGCCACATAGGAGTTATGTATACAGAGGAAACTCACCAACATATTCCATTTATTTTTCACTTGAGAAGACTGTAGAACTAAGAGAATCCAAAGTACCTGCCCTAAGAGCACCTGTTATAAGATTAAATCAGGTTTGTTTGAAGTCAGTTCTAGATGCATGAGCACAGTAAGTACACTTTAACCCAAACTATTTGCAAAAAACGGAGTGAGAATTTTTTAAATTAAAATATTTTTTATGAAAACTAAACAAAAAATTAATTTGATAAGCATTAACATTATTTTCCAGATTCAAATCACAGGAAATCAATCACATCTTTCATTCTTCAGTAGTCTTGAACAGAAATTCCCAATTTCAGTCTAGAAAATTTGAATTAAATTTTTTTTACACAGAAAGAGCCAGTCCTCTTTGAAGGAGACCAGCCCCTGGTGAAGTGAGCTGAATCTCTTTTTGTGTATCTTTTAAATCCCTTTTACCTGTTTTCTTAGATTTAATTTCAGACATCCTAGTTAAACTTTCTCATTTAAGGTGTTCACTGCTTTCAGATTTATAGCATATAAAAACCTCACTACTTTTTTTTAGCTATTGACATTTCACAGCTTATAAACAACTCAGAGAGCAAACCTTTAACTGCATTATCAGTAATTGGAATTCTTTATCGTGGTGTTAGAATGGAAATAAGTTTTATGTGGCAAACTTCAAGAACATGGTATTTCTTTTTAGACACTTTTTTTCTGGGAAGCAAAATTTTTCATATTTCCTCATAAGGGTTTGATTTAATTAAAAATAATTTTTCATTTGGTGGGGTTTTTTTGTTTTGTTTTGTTTTTTTTTCCCACCAATACTTCAGACTGTTATTGTGAAGGGACCAATATCCACTGCAACAGTAGTTCTATCTCTCATGGAAATTACAGTGACCCTCATTTGCATGTACATACCAGCTGTCTTTACAGGCAAAGGACAATTATACCTTTCAATTCATGCAGAAAAGCTTATAATGAAGGAACTGGAAATGACATGACACAACTTTCTCTCTTTGACCATTCTTATTTTTAAAAAATATATTTAAAATCTAAAAATTACCACGAATATAAAATGAAAACAAAAGGGAAATTAATCTTGACATTAGGATTCCCATAAACCCTCTGTCATCGCTATAAGAGCGCAAAAGCCTTTTGAATAAACCATTCTGCACAGCAACAATCACAGAAATAACTTCCTTGTAGTTTGATACTTAATTGCATGCACGAGATGCATTGATTTGGGAATTAACATTGGGGGTTTAGAAATACCATTCATTATAGTGGGATATTTCTAGCTTTAAAAATAAATAAATAAAGCCCAAACCAAGCAGCTTCTTGCCTACAGCATTAAATCCCATTTTACTGTGCAGCGACTGCAGTGTTGTTCTGCATTGCTAACTAGAATCAAGTAAAATATTCCATAACACTTCAGTCATCGATTTCAATGACAGCAGGTTCTATGCAGATGACTGACCTACTTTTGCACTATGCTGTGGTTTGGCTGAGTGCCATTTGGTTTTCATAGTGATCCATATGAACTCTTTAAGACTGCTTTAATGTAAAATGTAGATGGAAGCCAAGGACTGGAATAGTAGAGACTTCGCATATTTTAATTTTGCTTTATATATGAAGACAAGTAGATATTTCAAATTTGATGCATTGCTTAGGAATGTGTTGTAGACAAATTATTGGGTGTATTGTAATTCAGGCGTTGGATCTGTTTCTTTTTTGATGAGGACAGCTGTATTTGAATTTGCAATGACAGTAATTACAAGTTCTAGATTACCTGATGCACAGTGAAGCCATGGTTTTTATATTGTAGTCCCAGGAGGACAAGTGCTGAACATGAGTGAATAGGATTGGTTCTGTCGCTTTGGTGTGTGGCAATGAATGATTTGCACTAACATTGAGAAAGTAATGCTGGGAAAATGAAATTGATGTTTCCAAACATTAACATGGAAGATCTAATAGATTGATTGAATAAAGAGGAGTTTATTCTCGCATTAATTTGAGGTGCAGTGATTGCAGATGAGCTAGTGGGTGTCTGTTACTTAAATTGAATGGAAGAGTCCCATCAGTTGCCCCAGACGGTAATTAAACTTGACCCAGACAAATCCATGGCCATTCTAGTCTCTGTTGGGTGGCTGTAACGGACTTGCTGCATGAAGCTCTTCCAAACAGATCATTTATCTCTAAATTTCTCTTCAGAGATTTGTATTTGTTCTTCTCTAGCACTAAAGAGGAGACAAACAAAAAGTCCTGGTTACCATTAGACAAAACTTGAAGTCAGTTCTGTGCTTGTATACTCAAGCCTGCTTCCTGATTTCCACAGAGGGTCAGCCTACTTCTCACAAAGGCCATTTTATCTCACTTTTGTACTGTGCTAATGTCATCTGCACCCACTTGCAGTTCCAGTGCCGTGTCTGCAGGCATATAAAAAGGTCTTAGTGCAGATCAGAATGTGAAAATTTGAAAAAGTCAGATGAAAATTTGCTTCTTAGACATAAAGCAAATCTTTTTAGATACTTTTTCAAATATTTTTTCTTTCCAATTCATGTGATATTGCACACAATATGGATTTGTGTCAGTTGGCATCCTGAGTAGACTATTTATCATGCAACTGTTATTAAAGATTATTTATGGTTTGCTGTTTTACTGATGGTGTTTGTCAACAGTAATGCAAATGATTCTTTTATCAGATGGGGCAGTGGAGCCTCCTCCTAAGCTGCCAAACAGCAACCCTACATGTGGTATGCAAAAACACTAGTGTTGCTAGTAAGCATTTGAAGGGAAAGATGCTCCTCTTTTTGCCTAGTACACGCAAAACTGGGGGTCGGGGAGAAGGACTGCAATACTGCACTTCAACTATAGTAAAATGTGTTTGAAAATGGGCTGCAATATGTTATTGAAAGACTGCTGAGTGCTGATAAATTGCTATAACATGTCTCTGCCAATAACACAACATGGGATTTGGAGCAACATGAGTAATTTCACTGGAATTCAGTGCTGCCACAGGCTTATTTTGATGGGTCTCATGATTAATGCTTTGATCTTTATCTAGAACTTCATTGGGATTAGCAGTTTTTGGTCATGGGATTGGGTGTCTCTATTTCTTGGGCAACCAGTTTCTGAGCAGGGACCTCATTCTGAGGTCTGACCGGCAGCATGACTCGTGTCTGGATTAGAAATGTATCACCTTGGTTACCTGCTGGTCTCTTTTGGGGTGCAAAGGGGGAAAGGAAAAGGTAAAATTTATAGCTGCAGGTCTGCAGTTCTGCTTGGGTCTGAGACACAGTACCAGTATAATATTCATCACACAAGGGATCTGATTAGAACTGGTCATTAAAGGATATTGTGTGCTTCAGTGACTTCATTTCTGTGAAATGAGAAGTGGATTATTCCAGTGGGAATAGTTATGTGGAATTTAAGTTTGATTATATTTCTTGGATCTAATTGTGCTTTATAATTATTTTAAATATGCATAAATTGTTTAATAGCTTGGGGTGTGGTTGGTCCATTTTTTTAAAAAAAAACCCATGTATTTAGGATTCTTATTTGCAGAAAAAAAAAATCTATTTCTTGGAGCAGGCCCTTTATCCTCCATGCTGTGGTGTGTAAGAAAAAACCAAAACCAAAAAAAACCAAACAAACAAAAAAAAAAAAAACAAACCAAAACAAACAAAAAACACAACAAAACAAAAACAAAAAAAACACAAAAACCCTCGGAATTGAAAAGCATCTCTAGGAATATTTTAGTCTGACTGTATGTGAGGGATCAAGTTCTAATGTGAATCATGGTGATAGAAAAAGGAAAAATACTAATTACCCAAGATATTTTGTTTGTTCTGTATTTAAATCAAGTTCAGGATATAGCCAAGTGTATTCCTTAGGAACAACTCCTGCCAAAATTTCAGCTTACATAAGGAATAGTGGTGATGAACCATGTATGTGTAGGTGTTTCTGTGACTGCGGCTTTGGTTATTTTTAGGTACATTTAAAAGCATCATTCTGTAGCAGCTGGTGGATTGCAAGTGTCCAGAAACTTACTTTTATGGGTGCAGTTGATCTTTTTGAGGGATGAGGTGAGTTGATACAAGGAGAACAGGGCAGAAGCAGTAAGAAGCTGTGAAAGGAAGGTGATGGAAGGATGTAAGGACATTGTGTCACCTCATTCCTGCCTCTTCATATGATAATAGAAGGCTGATTGCATTTCATTAAATGCTTTAGAAAAGGCAGCACAGTGGGTTCAGGAGCGTCACTATTATTTCCTCTAAGTAACAGCAGCTTCCTGTGTTCCTACATTGCAATTCATGTAAAGAAAGTTAGGGACAATGGGATGGTCTGTCTTAAGTACAAAATGACTGTTCCTCCTTTTATTTCCATATTGCTGCTGTCCAGAATGTTTCCTTCATATTGATGGAAGCAGCTAGGCTTTCTGACCATGCAAAACCTTACTTTATTCTCAGATAAATACAGAAGATGACTTCTTTCTCCTGTAGATGCACAGACTATAGAACCAGTAAGTCAATTAGCAGTTTTGAAACAGTAAGAAGCAGTGGTTATGAGATTGTGTGTGTAAACATCAGAGTTGTAAAAATAAATCCTAATAGACACAAAATTAAATGGAAATATATAAAGACAGAAGAAATACATAAATCTTGAATTTAATCTTTTTGATGTCTTGACATATACAGCTAAATAGTGCTAAGAAAGCCTAGTCACAAATGAGTTTTATTGAGATACTCTTATTTGTCAGTATAAGTATGAATTTTCTGGTGTCCAGATCTATTTATCAGGAATGCCAGAGCTCTGAAGCTGGTGTGAATTTGAATCAGGAGAAACTACAGATAACTTTACTGTGAAACTAATTACAGGAGACACCTTTCATTCTAGACGTTCTTTGATGCCAAGATCTGGTTCAGATGTCCCTTGAAGATGCATAATAGATAGATCTTACCAAAGACTTTCCACTGCCTTGCACTGATAGGGAAAAAAATCACTGTACAAAAGAAGTCTACGCTGCAGTAGCACTATAATTTACTACATTAACATCTCTTAAAAGTCATGGAAGAAAAGTTTGTTTTCATAAAATAAAAAAAAAATAATTAAAAGCCCCAAACCAAAACACTGCCTCCATAAAAGAGACTGTGTATCCAAGCACTATTTTGTCATGCAAAGAGTCAAGAGAAAAAAGAATGCTGAGAAATTGTTGAGGGAAAAAATTGATTATGTCAGTGAAAGAATTAAGGTCTAGTTACAGCAAGGTTTTACTCCGAATGACGTCTAGAAGAACATACCTGAACTATATAGGTGTGCATGTCTGTTTTTCTTTTTAATGGAATGTAGTTCTAATTTTATGCTTTCCCCCTTTCTTCATCTTTCTGGTTTTTGTTTATGGGTACAAAGAAAAGCTTTTGAACATTATGAAAAATATTAAAAAGTCAGCAGTTAGTAAATTTGGAGGAGACTACCAGGCCCTGGGTCCACAGGTCCTGGAAGGGAAAGAAGGCTAAGGCATGCCTGGGAGCTAATGAGTAAGTTGAAAGAAATGTGTTATTTGTGCCCCACTTTAGAGACTTCCTGGTTCAGTTCAGTTGTGTCTTGTGACTTGTGGCTGTGTGAGCACATACTTGGATTTACTTCTAAGGTACAGATAGGCCAGACTGCATTAAATGTGGAATGAAATGTTGAAGTTTTACAAAATTGGGTTGTAAAAAACAGTGGGTACCAGTTTGGACTGACAAAAGATGCTATTGCTAATACATGCCCAAAAAGACATCAGATGAACTTCTTACTTTAAAAAGCTAGACAGGAATAATTGTGGCTTTCCAGCAGTCTGTGAGAATCTGGCACAGAAGGCTGCATTCACATCACAAATCGCCACAGAAACTAAAAGGGTAAAGATGGGCAGAATTAAATACTTGCTGAGAGGAACTTAAGTGCCTGGAAAACACAGTATGAAATTTGCCAAAGATGCATATGGTGGCTAAAAGATTCAGTAGACGGACACATATAGTTTTTCTTTCTTCATAAACTGCCATAATAAAAGAAGCTTTAGAAAGGTACCTCTGTAATCTGCACTGACACCGCATTAGAATCTGAAGAGAAATCAAGGTGAAAGAAAATGTGTCCTAGTGTTGTCGGAGGGTGCATCTGGTTTATATCTTTAGAAAGATGTTTTATACTGCTATATTATAGTTGAGGAATTGTTTGGCATTTAAAAATCTATTTTAAAAGCTTTATCTTCTGAAAGCTAATATATGAAAGTTTCTGAAAGATATATTCTTACCTTTCAGTAGATATATCAAATATATGTATATGTCGCTAAATTATGTATATAAATGATATATAGCAAAAGCTAGGTATAAAAGAATAGTTTAATATTTTGTCTCAGCTTATCCTGTTATACATATGCCATATATCAGTGTGGGGGAAAGGTGTAAAATCTTAGTCACCATGAAAGCAAAATTTTAAGGAGCTTATATTCAAGTTAGGGAGACAGACTGCTTCACTGCTAATCTGCAAGAATTCTGAAAGCACTGTCACAGGCCATTTTAATATATTTTTAAGCTCTGGTTATGGCAAAGCTATGATAACAATGTTTTACTTTTTCTAAAAAGCAGGTATCGCAAATGATCAAGCCAATTTTCACCATGCTTTTGACTGCAGCAGCAAGCAAGGTTTTGGAACAAATCTTGAAGGAGAAATTTATAAGATAAAATTAACTATTGGGTATATTACAAAAGGGTAAAGAAAAATAGAACAAAATGCAACACGGCTTTAGCAAAGATCAGTAAGACTAAATTGTTAATTTTCTGTGTACAACTGTTTTCTAGACAACACAAAAGTGGTATGAAGGCGTTCATCTGCATTTCTGTACAAGATGATAACACTGCAAATCACTTACGCAAAGAAGAAAATTCCTGGAGATTTTGATAAGGGACTCTGTCATGTTATTTCACTGCCATCAGAGGAACAGCTTCTTTTTGGCCTACTTCTACTTAGTGTTGTGATAGATGGGCTGAGTCAGACTGTTGAAGTTTATTACATAACTAAGACAAGAGTAGACCTGGGTCCTGACCTTTGTCCCAACCATAGCATTTGCAGGACCCAACATTTTCATTACCAAGTAAAATTTTTGTTACACTTTTTTCTTTCTGTCTTCTGACAAAAATTTCAAATTAGGAACTGAGCTGACGTCAGGATTTTGTTCTTCAGGATGAGGGTCTGCATTAATTAGATTTTGACTTTGTTTCTGCTCTTTCCAGCATGATTTTTGCAAATATGTGGTATATTTCACTAATCTTATAACAGACCACTGGGGTATATGCTGAAATTGGTGGTGTTGTCCTGTGTCATAGCCAGCAGAAGTGGAACAAGCTGTTTTAAAATACAGCTGCTTGGTTCAATCAAGGAACACTATGGATAAAGAATGAGATGGGGGGGGTTTGAAAGCTATTTGTAACATCCTTTCTGGAGCGGCTTTTTACTTCATGAAATCTGTGATCTCTCTTTTTCATCTTTATTTTTGGAGAATCTGATATTCAAATTTTGCCAGACTGCCACTTTTTCCATCAGGGCATTTCTAGAAGAATTTCAGGCCCATTTGTATGAGGTGCTGCTTTTGCCCTGCAGGCACTGTGGTGGCCCTGGGGCAGTGGCAGGATTCTCTTCCAGTGGCAGCTTATTCCCTTGCTTCCTAAACGGAGCATACACATGTGTTCACTGGATCTCTTTGAGATGTCTCAAACACTTGAAGTTGTTGGCATTATGTGGTGCTCTTTCTTTAGCTGCGTAATGGGTTGCTTGTTCTAGCTGAGTGATTTGAAATCTCACTGATACGCTTATTAAAGCTCTCATGTATAACCCAGAACCTTTTTAAATTATTAGTCATAATTGTGGGGCTAAAATAAGGGGAAAAATTACTTGCTTGAGTTGCTCAGGGCTTAATATATTGTGGTTCTAACTTATAGCTGTGAAGAGTTTCATGGAAAATTTTTAACACTAAGCAAGGGTACTACAAGAGATGGGACAGTGTAAAAGGAGGGAGACTGAGATGCCAAGAAAGTCAGACAGTTTGGCAAAAGTAAAGCATAGTGTTTACTATGAGAATCAAGTACAGGACTTACAGATGTGAAATTAATTCTATTTTATTCTAGTTGTTTGAAGAGTCTGTGAATGTATTCAATCAATACATTATTTACTGGACTTTAATACATACATGTTTCTGACTTAGAAATTAATGGAACTGTGTGTAAGCAAGCACAGAAAATTGTAGCAGGCGATAGTGTTTATATATGTCTTTTTCTTAATTCTCTTGTTTACACAGGCTTTCTGCTTTTACTTCTGAAAATTTAAGATGTGTGGGTTTAGTTCATACCATCCATTTGAACAGAGCCAGGAAATTAGAGAAGAAAGGACAGTGTTCTTGGGCATTTCCACACATTCCTGACTTTACTAATGTCCTAAATACTAAAATATAAGATATAAATATGAGAAAGAATAAATGAATATATTAATTAGTATAATATGCATGATGATAATATGCAATATAAATATAGATATATAAATATATAAATAAATCAATAACTTCTTGTGTTTTTCTCCCTTAGAGACATATGTTTGTATACAACCAGTGAAGACAGGGATCTGCTATTACCCTGATAACAGGAACAATAGGAAATATCTTAGACATTGTTATAGCAATTTGTACCATAACCCTAGATCTTGACAAGTTTTATTTTTAAGGTTTATGTTGCCTGGAAATTAGACTTCAGACATACTTTGAGTTTATTTAAAGTGGAGAGGTTTTTTTTTTCCTTTTTGTTATGAAACCGTTTTGTGTGTGTAGGCCTGTTGCTTAGTGGGTTTTCCATGTTTTACGTAACCAGGCTGTGAGAAAACTGTCACATGGTTATAGGAAAGTATCTGTCAATAAAAATTCAATCCCTTTAAAAAACAAACAAAAACCTCAAACAAAAACCACAAAACAAAGCAGCTAAAAACAACTTAACAGGATGCGAGATCTAGAACAGTTTCCCGACCTAAATCAGAAGAGGATTAGAAATTCTACAGTGAAAAAGGACAATAAATGAAGTTTCTAATCCTGGTGTATTGGGCATAATCTCCCAGGTCAGTCTTCAGGCTAACAAGAAACTAAATGAAATTGCTACTTTTTTACTGCATATGTATATCTGATATGCATTTGTGCAGGACTTTGGCTTGTTATTTGAAGTAAAGAAGAGATGGCTAGAATACCAATTTCCAGTTCTGTTTCATTCCCCAGGTTTTGTGTGCATCTTTGAAAACCTCTTCTCAGCAGTCAAGTGTTGCACATCGTATCTAGGCAGAGTGGTACAAGTTAGTTGAAAAACTGGAAATTTGAAAAGGATTGTGAAATGAAGGGAAAACATTGAAGAATGTAATACTTTTGATCATTGAGGTATTAATTTTATATGAGAAATATTAGTGTGCTTGATATATTTGAGGCCTGGTAAAGTACACTGAACAGTAAAAAGGTGACAATGCAGTATCACTGATTTGCCCCTAGGAAAATATTCAGTAAGCTGCTTTTCCTATGTAGTTTGAGCGAATATGATGAGTGAGTAAAATTTGTGCTGAAAAGTATTTAAGAAATGACATGTAGTTGCAATTACTATCTCAGCTAAAAATATGGACAATATTTCTGTCTCCCGGACATGTTCATCCTCTTCTGGCATTCTGGGGGATGTCTGGTGTTGCAAAGTTCAGGTGCTTTACCAGATGATTGAGGCCTGACTTAGCTGCCACCTTGCTGGCAGTTTATGTAGAAAAGGAGACATAAAAAAAATGGGAAGGAAGGAATGATTTAGACTAGTATGGGGCAGCAGATGTCTGAGGAACAGCATTTCCAAACTTTTGGACACAGCTTTTTTTACCCCCCTATTTTCTCTGTTTGTTTGTTTATGAAACTATGTTCAAAATTAGAATCCTTTCTAAATGAAAAACTGTAAGAAGACTGCAATTGTCTTTTTACATTTTGTAATACTAATAGAAAACATTACAAATTGAAATTCACCATTTTTTCCTTCTCTTCTTCCATTTCCTGTTTTTTCTGTACTGTCTCCCAAATATAGAACAAGGCCTACGGTACCTTTGACTTCAAAGCTAATGAAATCCCTTTGCTGTGTGAGCATTTCTGATCTCACTAAAACAGACAGAAAAAGAAAGGGTGAACTGGGGAAAAGGAAGAGAAGCAAGCGGATTTAAGCTTTTGAAGATGTAAGCAGTACATTCATAAGTCACATTAACCCCTGAGGTGAATAAATAAGGTGTCCAGTGAAGCTGTTCACTCTGCATTAGAAAGAATTAAAAGTGTTAAGATGTGCTGATGCAGCTACTGAGCTAATGGTGACAGTCTGGTGTAGTGCTCTGGTTGGTAGGAGAGAGAATCACCGAGACCGGCAGAAGGGGGAGCTTTTGGAGTATAGCTCATTTTGATCATTAGTCTCAACTGGTGCTCACTGACAGCTGTGCTCTCAAGCTTTTATGAATCCGGCATAAGGAGGATAGAAGACACATCTTTAAAGATAAATGTGAGATTATAACAGCAAGGTCCTCAGGGAAACATTACTGCAAGCTCTGCTGTAGTGCAGTGCCTCAGTGCATGTGTGTGTTTTTTGTACGACTGTGACTACAGTAGTTTTCTTGAGATTTTTCTTCCATTCATGTCATTCCCTCCCCTCAACAATTAAGACAATTCAAAGCTAACAACATTTTCATGCTATTGCTACTTCTTAAGGATTTTCTTGCTCACCTTGTAGCTCTTTGAAAGGTTTGTCTTGTAAGCAAATCAGAGAGGAAAAGATCTATAAGGTGAATTCTTTGAGTTAGGATTTATTTGTGTTTCTCTGTAGACAGTATTGGACATGCTTTCAACATTCTGTAATTCTATCTGAAAAGCCTAGCTGCAGTTCTTGTCTAATTCAAAACTTAATATGCCTCCCATCCCTCATCAAACTAATTAGGGGAAAGGTAAGAATAGGGTTCAGGAACTTCATGATCTGGGATTTCCGGGAAGAAAGGTTGTTTAAAACATAAAAAATGGGAATTTAACTTTCTAGGAAAAAGAGATTGAGAGATATATGATTTCAGTCTTTACTGTTTTCATGGCAAGTAAAGGCACCAAGAGAAACTCCTAACCAATCCATTTGACCCTGTAGCAGAAATCAGTGATCATTTAATGATTATGAAATTATTAATAATTTAATTATTATAGGTTATTTGCAAACATCTGCACCTATTGGAGGAATCACCTCCTGTAAGTTATGAACGTGAGGCGATTAGTGGTTTCTGGGGCCAAATGCTGTTGCTGCTGCATTTATTTATAAACTAAAGATGTAAAGTTGTAGCTCAATCTTCCAGTTGACTGGAATCTAGCTAATCCATTAAATATGGCTATGATTTTGGTTTTGCTGTTTAGCATATAGATGCAGAGATTAACATTTTACAGTCAATTTCACGCATATAGACACCAAATAATTTTAGTTTGAATTAATTTCAACTGCGTGTAGTGCAAATAGATAGGGCACTGGCAAACCATTTCTGGTTCAGAACAGAAGTAGTTAAAGGCCTGTGGAGGTGGTAAAGAGATATTTTGCTAAACCTAAACAAAAAATATAACCTTCATCATGCCCTGAATCAAAATCATAAATGTGATTCCTGCTGCTTTGCAAATGTCTCTGACATCAGTGCAGGCATAGGTGGGGGCAGAGGGCAGTGAGGATGGGGCAGATTCAGTGCTCACTTCCCTGGGCCAAAGAGGACTTTGGAACTGAAATGTTTCTGCTTTAATGACAGCTCTCTTTTCACCGTGAATTAGGCAAAAGAGAAATATCAGATGCCCTTAACAAGTGAGGAACTCATTCTTGGTAAGTGGGGGCTTTCAAATGGTGTTCACTAGAACTACAGTGGCACAGCAACTCCATCGGCAGGCACTGCAGCACAGCATGGTGTTTGCTTGAGGAAATGAGTGGCATTCTCAGGTATCAACACACTTTCTTTTGGTAGGATTTACCTCCTCATTCCCCTTTAAGAAAACCAGGTACTGTCCTTCCGGCTGTTCTTCATCTTTGATGGGAGATGGGTGGTTCTTACACTTGAATTGACCACTCAATTTGATTATAAGCCCTAGCTAGTTATGTACTTCAGTAGCTTAACAGTATGTTCTGTATATATTGCCCACTAAATGCTTTGAACATATATTCCATTTGTTGTTGATACAGAGGTGGTTTTGGTTTTTTTTACAGCTTCTCAGAGTGAAACTATTTCTCTATGCTTCTAAAATTTGAACTTTTTTCATTTTGCATTTGCTAAAAGGTCTTAACTGAACTGACAAGATGTATTTCTGTAATTTAAATTTCTGTTTCTCTCCTCAGTTCTCCATAGCAATTACAAGGAACACACAAGTTGCATTAGAGCACAGCTTTATATGACCATTACTACCTTTGTGTTGAGAACCTTTATTTTTTTGACTCAACAAATAGTTGATGCAAAGAACAGCCTAATAGTACTAAAGTCAGTTTTAATCAAGTGATCAATTCTTTTAGGTTAAAAAGTACCAGCTAACATAATTAAATAATTTTTACTATCCTATTTATTGCAAGACTACTTCAGATTCAGATGAACAAAATGACATAATTTATCTTACTGTACTCTGCATTACTTCAGTACATTAATGACTTTTTTTTACATATATACTTATTTTATATTGCCTGAGTGCTGAAGTATTTTTAGATAATAGTTAATAACTGCTTTGCAAATTAAACTGCAACTTAATAGCAACTACGATTCTGAACAAGGTATTCGAACTTGAACAAGACTGTCAAGTGCTATAAAAATTAGCAAATGAATGGGAGGATTAAGGAAAAAAGAGCTTCATTTCCTGTTTTGTAATTTACGGATATTGTTCCTGCTAATTAGGTTAAAGCAAAAGGGAGAGGCTATTCTGGTTCTGAATGTGCAGAAGACTCTCTACACATGGCAAGATTATTTAAATGTTGAAACATCCAGACCAAAAAAAAAAAAAAAAGGACCAAAAAACCCCCAAACATACACGAAAAAAACCTAACACACACAAAAACACACAAAAAAAACACTTCAAAAAAGAAATCTAACAAGTCTGACATTCAGAATTCATGGATAACATTCGAGTATTTACTATAGCATGAAGAAATGTGTAGTTTTCTTACATAATCCTATTTTGTGTGTGTGTGTACAAAGTGATCTTCATTTGGTGTACTTTTTATTATTTTTTTCTTCCATGCATTTTATATAAATGGGGAAGTCAATGCTTTACACTTATCTTCACTTATGGCCTCTCTTTTATCTAGACCATTTTCCATGTCATTGAACTTTATTCGGTGATAGATGGTGATACTATGGTAATATGATGTCCCTTGCTCCAGAAATACTAGCCGAAATGCTACCTATTGATCCCCTAGTGCTAGTGTGATGCCAGTCTTATACTCTTAATTTTTTCTTAAATTGTTCATATAGCCTAACCTCAGTAGTTACAGCTAGGATAATCCATTTGTTGCAGTAAGAGAGGCGGTAGCTAGGGATTTTTACTCACCTTTGACAGCACTACTAAGCTTTGGCAACTGTAACCCCAAACAAAAAAATTACTAAAATCACTAAAACATCTGTTGACAGACAACTCCCTATTTTTTCTTTGCTTCCATGGTTTCATACTATTACTTTTCTGTACGCTACAACTCTGGGTAAATTGTTAAAAATTACAGTGCATATCATTCAGTAAGAAAGATGATCTTCAATTAATAAATGAATTTGAAGATTTAATAACTGAACTGTAATAAAGGAATATGTTGAATAAGCAGTTTTGTTAGCATAACCGAATAGGTGGTGTAACCAGGGAAGAGAGGCAGACTAATTAGCATTTGTAACAATTTTTTATCTCCTGTCTTATGCCCTTGAATGTACTGTATTGTGTCTAATAAAGGGCTGGGAATCTTGGATTAATAATCAGATAATCATCAGAACTTTAGATGTGGAGAGGAAAATCTTAGAAATAACTTCCAACATTTCAATGTATTGTTTATTTTAGGCTGTATTGCCACATGAAGTTAAAATAATACAGAAAATTTGGGCTAAATGTCACTTAAAATATCCTTTTAAAATTGTATCCAGATGTTTAAAAGAAAAAATCTTTTTAGTGTGTTCATAAAGCCTGGGACATTTTTAATAAAATCAATATTCAATCAGAAATCTTGCATTTCTGTGTAAAAACCAGTAGAATTATCATTAGTAAATTGCATTAAGAACGGGTTTCATTATATTTTTCCTGGAAAATAGCTTTGACTTTGAGTGAGTGGAAAAAACAGACCATAGAAACTTATTGAGGTACAAATTGTACTCACATCTAATTCATACTCAAAGTTAACTTTATTACTCCATCTGTTTTTTTTCTTCCAGTAGATCTATGTAATCTGTGGATATCCTGTAAATCTACTTTATATATCTTTTGATGCTTTAGAGCTTAATCAAGCAATTTAATATTCTTACAAGGTAGATTTTCCTGAAACCTGTGTATGTAACTGATTTTTGTAGTCTATTTCTGGCTAACTGCATGAAGCACAATGATCTTTCAAACCACTAACATTTCCTCCAGCAATATTCTTTATAACATATGCTCTCCTTTCATGTTCTGATTAGATGACAAAGAAAACACTTTGATCATAAAATCTGGCCCTATAAGAGGAATAAGTATCTTCTCACTCTCTAAAAGTTTTACTTCTCTGAATTGCTGCTTGTGACATTGCATTTTAGTTTGGAGCACTCTGCTTCTCTACAGCTGTATTAAATACAGTTTTATGCAGAATAGTTATCAGGGTTTTTTTGTTATTATTCTTTTATTGAGAGTTTCTCCACAGAAACAGAGCACAATTTCTCAAAGACTGATAATTTTATGATTCAAGAAACAAAAGGCTCACTTCAGGAGTTGGGAGACTTAATTCTATAATAAGTTTGTTGATGTCCTCAGAAGAAGTTGCTTCATTTCTTGGTAATATATCAGTTTTCCCTTCAGGACAATTGTATAATATAAATAAATAGGAAATTGATGCTACAATAACACCTCATGGCTTTTGTTCCTACTCCACAGTGCAGCCAACACAATGTATATTTTCTTGATTATCCTAATTAATCAGGTTCCAAATCAGTTACAGTTATTACGTAGAATATTTTTATATTAAAGACTTACTAACAGAGACTTTTCCCAAGAATTCTTTTTTTTAATTTAATATTTTTACTTATAATAGTCAAGATTTTCAGTATACGTTGTAGTGGCTAAATACTTGTGTCCTGTAGATAGCTGCAAATTCTTACTGATCTGTGTCATCATCTTGACAGGACGAACTCTGCTGGAAAAGCTCTTCAGCCAGCAAGAAAATGCACCACAAGAAGAAGCAGAAAAATTATGCTCTCGCATTATTGCGCTGGGTCTTTTGCTTCCATTCACTGACTGCTTCAGGGAGCCATGTAATCAGAGTGCCCAGCAAAGCACACCCACATTTGATGTAAGTACTGAAAAAGTTATCTTTTGTTTGTTTTGCCAAGCAAGACATGATTTACTAATGCGTTTCCCCTCCTGAGAGAATTCTATTACCCCTTCTAATGAAAATTGCCCTTAGGTGAGTGGGGAGCTGTTTTTCTGAGCTCAGGTATGCGCACTTTCCTATCCAAGTAAGCATAAGAAGATTCTACCATAACTTGATTTCTTAACTTATTAACTCATGTCTGACTTTGCTATAACGTTCTTCACCTGCTTTTTTTCATTAAGTTGTCTTCTTTGAATCAAAGCACTCTATAGGACTACCAAGATTTCAATCCAATAGCAGCTTCACCAAAAATCTAAATTAAAGGAAGAACAGAACACAGCATTTCACAAAATTTTACAGAACCCAAAGAGGATGTCAATGCTAGATAATTCCCCTCTCCCCCCTCCTGAAAACACTTTTGCTACAAAACAGTAGGGATCAGTGGAAATTTGCTGGCTTTCCAGCTACAGTTTTATCTATGCCTTTGGGCTGTCTGGCCAGGGTGCTGCTACTGATGGTGTTTGCATATTATCACAAACTTGTGGTGTAGACATAACCTAACATACTTTCCCCTCTTGGATAATTAGTTCAACATAAGGATGTCTTTATGTTTCTTGGTGTCTTGATGTCTTTCTGTTCCTTTACAACCCATGACACTTTGTACTGGTTTACGTGACTGAAGATAATCAGGGATATTCTCTTCAGTAATTAGCTTTAAAATAGAGTACAAATATTAACTCATAAGTTAATAAGTTACTGGTATAGTATTATATATCCCTATTCCACACATTAAGCTGAAGCTTGGTTAGGAATACTCAAAAAATGATTGGCATAGGTATGAAGAACACAAGTCTCCTTAAATCTTTAAATCTTTCTAATCTTTACTGAAGAACAGTTAAACACAATTGGTGAAGGGGGAAAAAAGGTAGAACAATTTTTTTTTCCAATGAATTCTTATGTAAATTTTCCTAGACAATCTAGCCTATCTACAAAGTAGTTCATGGTCCGTCCAAACATATTATGTTATATGTTTGGTTTTTTGGTATTTTTTTTTTAGGAAACAACATTTAAAACATTTTTAACTGGGTTTTGAAACTGACTGAAAAATGCAGTGTAACGATAAAACTGAGGTTACTCACGCAACTTAAAATCACAAAGCATTTGAAAATGCTTATGGTTAAATATACTCAATAAAGTTACTGGAAAAGGCAAGTTTCTTATTTTTTGGCTTGTTTAAAAGAATCTGGTAATGTTTTGTGTTCTTCCACTTTTTCATTTATTCAGCTAATCTCCTTTAGAGTACTGAATACAGTATTCTTAAAAAGTTTCTCCTCACTAATAAACAGATTTTTTTATCAAATTCAAAGTTTGTGAAGAAACAGAAAAGGCTTTTTTGGTAACTGGTATACCATGCTTTGCCTGAGTAACAATTATTTTAGTTATCTTTCATTTAATATATCAAGCAGGATGGACATAGTAGTAGCCTAGTGCCATATGAACCATGTGTCAAAGTCAGCAATTTAAGATGCTGCTGGCCTAGCAGTGATCTTAATTTGACTTGGTCTATCAGTAAGCCACAAATGTCATAGCCTCTGTGACTGCTTTGTGGCATAAATCCCCTAAATAGATTACACTCCTGTAACAAAATGTCAGAAGAGGTGTAAAGCCCAGCGTATGTAACTAAGTAATGCATCCTACTTCAAAGGAGCATACATCTGTCTTGAATACTACTACCTCAATAACTGAATTCCACATGGTGGAAAGGTGAGAGCTGCTGCTATCGAGTTCTGGAATATGTCTCTGCTTCAGCCTTGGTGACCCCAGCGCACCTATCTGTGTATTGATTACATGTTCTACTAAATGAAAATATATAGAACCGGCAGCAGAAACTCTGATGGCTGAGAACTTCCAAATTATACTTCTCCTAGTTGATTTTGCTTCCTAGAGTAAATAAAATATTTTACAGGAAATAAATGCTAATTTTTATGTAAGGAAATAAAACAATAATTAGTGTAAAAAAAATATGGTGATACTTTATATTACTTAAAAAAAGGACATGTAATATCTGTGAGTTGTGTCCCCTTTTGCATTTCTTTCCATGTCTGTACTTTGGTTTTGCTTTGCGTGTTTGTTTTTTTTTTTTCCCCGTAGGTTTTTGGTTTTTGTTTCTTTTTTTGTTTAACTCATTAGAGCAAGATCTTAGTGTTGATCTAACTGTTAATTTCAAAGACAGTGGAATCAGACTAGCCCTAATTAACACCTACATTTCACCCATCTAGAATTAAGTAATACATCTTTTTTTTCATCTTCCTCCAAAATTGGGAGCACAGCCAGTCCCATATTCTTCCTTCATCTCTGAGTTTTTCAGATATGCCCTCAGTTCAACCTTGGATTGCCTCCAGTTTGGCTGATATTTCACTTAGCTAAAACTACCATCAACAAAGCTCCTGTAACCCTGTCCTGGTCCCAGACAGGTTTGTCTGCTGCCTTGTTGTCCTTCCTCCCTTCTCCATCCAGGTATGGTGCTTGCCTGTGCCTTAATGGTCCTTATTTGGCTGTTTTGATTTGCATCTTAGCCTGGTGCTTGTAAAGTCTCTTAGGTCATTCCTTAATTTTTTTTTTTTTTTTTTACAGAATTGTCAACCCTTTTTTTCACTTAAATCCTTCCTTTAATCCTTTCTTTTCTCCTTTTGTGACTGATCCCCTGCATTTCTGAGCTTTAGCTTATAATTTTTTTTTATTTTGAATAAAATCCATGATTCCCCTCTTGCATAAGTGTGGTCCCACAGACTTTGTTTTTTGAAGAGGTTAGGTTACAGTTTATGAAAACAATTCAGTAAGATTTGTTCACTCTACAATCTATTGCTCATGGCTTGAGATGAATATAAACACATTATTTAGACCTATTCTCTCACTTTGATCTCCTTTTCTGGATGTCCTCCGGTGAATTTAATTTAGCATACTTAATGCTGAACTCTCTGGTGTCTTGAAGCGTTTGTAATTGCACATTCTGATTATTTTCTCATCTTCTCTATTTCTCATGTCTGGTGGTCACCTATACTTCTCCCTGTCTTAGAAATGTGTATCCAAATCTTGTGTCTCTTTTCTCAGTAATGTACAAGAGATCTGTTTGTTTTTTTTTTATTTCTCCCAAGATATTCTAGGCTTCAGTGGGGCGTTACATAATGGTACATGCCCTCTTTTAAATTTCTTTTAGGATCCCCACTGTCTGACTCCAATGAAGCAGTGTATTAAAAGCAAAGACAACTTTTACAGCTCTTAGTTTCTCAGAGTAGTATTATAATGGCTCCTGGAAACCAGTTTAAATTAAATTCTTAGCACTTGTGTTTCTGGTGTACCTGTGCTTTGTGGGTATGATGCTTACTCCTTTTTTAGTATATGGCAAACATGAAGGATCAACAAATGCCAAACAAAAGCACAAATCTTCAGAGAACTAGCAGCTGTCATCAAATTTATGCCAAGGATAGCGTCCAGTTTCCACAGGCTTATAAATGACTTGGGTTTTTTGATAGATTTTAATGATGATTTGAGATGGCATGTTCCTGAAGTATCTCTGGCCTTTTTGTCAAATTTCAGGTTATAGTCCAAAAGACAGAAACTTTAGAACTCTTTTAAGAAGTTACAAGAAAACTTGCATGTTTGATCTTGGCCCATTTTATCAATTATTTCTTTTGAACAGATGGTGGCAGATGCTCAAATTAAAAGATTACTCTGAAAAATAAAAGTTGAACAAAGTGTTAAAAGTAACAGAAATAAGGCAGGATGGGGGTTTTTAAGATGTTTGCTGTTGAGAAGCAGTGAAAGATTTTGCTATAGCTTTTCCTACCTACTCTTGAAATGTAAAGAGTATCTGAAAGAGTGAATGTTCAGTGGCAGGTTCCCTGTCTAGAAATACACTGCCCTTATTGCTAATTTCCTGTTTCATGGGGAAGTTGCTAATTATTGCCTCATGTATGTCATGAATTCTTACTCAAAAGGCTATCTTTAGTCTTTCGTTCTTCTGCTACTATTTTATGAAAGAAAAACAGACGTTTTAAATTAAAAAAAAAAGGTCAAACAAGTAAATGGGCAACTTATAGAAAGATAGATTAGCAAAAACCTACACAGAACATGTTCTGTGAAAAAAATTCTTACCTATAAAATAGCTATTGCCTGCTTGCCATTTGTTTTTCATCTTTCAGCAGTTGGGAATTGTTCAACAGGGTTTCTAAGATTTGAATAAAAAAGAATTATAATCCTTTGACTGAATGACATATAAGAAATTAATGTTTTGTGGAAAACTCTTTCAGTCCCAAATCAGAGAATCATGGAATTGTTAAGGGTAGTGAAGACCTCTAAGATCATCAAGTCCAACCATTAACCCAGCACCACTGGGTTAGCCACTAAATCATACCCCCACAGGCCAAAGCCACAATATTTTTGAATGCTTCCAGAGGTGGTGATTCCACCACTTCCCTGGGCAGCCTGTTCCAATGTTTGACCACCCTTTCAGTGAATAAATTTTTCCATATATCCAACCTAAACCTCCCCTGGCTCAGGTTGAGTCCATTTGCTCTCATCCTGTCACTTTTTAGCTGTGAGAAGAGAACTACCTTCCTTGCTATATGTAGTGCAGCTGCAATCCTTAGCTTTTCAGCATTTCACCACATTAGATTGTCCTATTAGGGTAAAATAAACATGAGATTGTTTAATGGGACATCTTTGGCAAGAACGTAACCACAGGCAAGTTTTTGCAGCCACCTGTTGAAGGATAACTGTTTTTCACAAGTGAAAATCTCATCTCCTCCTTAGCTCCTCTGTTAATAATGTATCACAGAAGATGTAAGATAGCTGTCTTCAGAGATAAACATTTGCTTTAGAAGTTAAGTGTTCACACACCAATGAAAGGCATTTTCCTATCAATGCAGGGCAACTTTATTTAGAATCTCTGTGTTATTAAGAAATAATCACAGTACTTGGTGTTTGCATTTTATCCAGTAGCTGCAGTTACTAATACATTGTGGTTGTGTAGTCCCTGATTATGACTTTCCATTTCAGATCTTCCAGTTCACGCTGTACAGTCTTAAGTTATGGAGAGGTTTTTTTCTTTCATAGCAAATTTCTACTCTATTTCTGACAAGCTTTCCAAGTAACTTTGTGTGTTGTTTCTGAGCATCAGGTTTAAAATACTTAAATTCTTAGTGAAAACTTAAATTATTTTGTGATAGGGACTTTCTGATATCATTTTGTAAGTGCTTTTGAGAGGAAAACTGATCATACCTCTGTATCCATACTGTACTCCATGTTTGAGGAACTTAATCTCTATTGCACTCTGAAGGGTCCAATAACTACTATTTTTCTAACTGATATTATCCAGCAATATCTTCTTCCATATGTGTCTGAAATGCAAACAAAATATTCATCTTTCTTTGTTTCAGGTTTCATTTTAACTGGCTAGCTCTCTACATCTCTTTTACAGCATTTTTATTTAATGCTGTTACAGTGTTGAGTACGGCTGTTAATTCCTTCTCAATTTATCAACTATTTCAGCATAGTCTATAATGAAAGAGCTAAATGGACATCTTCTGGATGGCATCTTTCTTTACTGTGTTAAGATGTGATTTTATACACAGTCATGTTTGACAGTTTGGGATAGGCACTTCCCCTTCTGAGATTTGTAGTTGTGATGCCTGACTAGGCTGGCATCTGTTTCTGAAATAATGCTTCCCCCAGGAAGGAGGGAGACAGACAGAATGAATGGGAAATGCTATAAAAATGGCTGTTTTCCTATTATCTCCTGGCCACCTGTGGTGATGCAAATGCTTTTTAAGGAAACAAAGATGCTGCTTTCTTTCTGCTGAGTAGCAGCAGATGGTGGAACTTCATAGGTCAGAAGGAAGAGAAATTACTGGCACCAAGACACTACTTAATTTTATTTGCACTGTTTATGCCAGTCTGAAAATTAGTAGATAAACAGATTGCAAATAGACTCCTTTCTCAGAAGTCAGAGAGCCAAAGTAACAGTGATCAGTGTCCAAAGAACTATCCCAAGAACTGATATCAGCTAGGAGAACTTCAATTCCAAACTGCAGCACAGAACTTGCAACAATGCAGCATTTCTTCAAACATACTTTCAATGCTTGGGCATAAAATGTGTAAGATTGAATGTAGTCCCATTTTATGAAATTTTTTGAAGTAGTATATTGAAGGTCAATAGCGAATAAGACTTTAACAATCTGTTTTCTCTGTTCTAGTCCACAATTTTCACTTGCTAACTTTTAATCTGCTGTTTTAATATTTTTTTATAATGTAGCATACCATGGCAGTTCATTTTGGCTAAAGCAAAGCCCCCATGTCTCCTCTTCCATTGCCCAATCACACTTGGTGACATTTTTAATTTTGTGGTGAGCAATTCTGAATATTCCCAAGTTTAGTAAAATGGAAACAATTGGTTGATCACTTGAAGTATTGATCTTATGCTGTTTCCTGGCTTCCTTTTTTCTTTTTCTTTTTTTTTTTTTTTAATTTTAATTGTCTATTTATTTTATAGCTGTTAGCTCAGGCCCTGCGGTGGTCTTCTCTTTTTTCCTTTTTTTTCTTCTATCTGCTTACTTATGGTGATGCTACTGTATACTCTTTCAACTGAGATGTTTTATATGTAGGATGTTGTTAGGTTTTTTGCAGAGAACACTGCTTACCTGCTTGTTACTCTGAAAAACTGCTGCAAGAGGTATATACTGTATGATAAGTTTACACCATCTGTTTGAAATTTTGAGAATCATTGTGCATAAGGTGAAGGTGGTCAGCCTGCTACCTCAAGAGAATTTTATATCTTATGACTTTTTGTACACAAGTTCACTTTCTTAAGAATTTCAGTCATAAACCAATGTCTTTTTTCTAGCTTGGAATTGAGAATACAGAGAGAGTTGAGTTTGTGTATACTGCATGTCTCTGTCCAAGACAAAGTTTTTACAGTAGTAATAATCACATTGTCAAATTGAATAGAGGTGAAAGGAATTTTCTAAGTTTTATTTGGGCAATTCAAATTTGTCAGAATCCAAGTTTATTATGGAACTGTGTCAGTGTAAGTGAAAACAACTCCTTATGGAGAAACTTCTTGTCTCGGCTTAGATTTTTTGGAGGGTTAATGAGAAAGGACAAATCATCAGGTCATCCAAGTAACAGCTAATAATGTAGTGGTCTTGGGATGTGGCCTTCCAAGTGGGAGTTCAAGCTGGATGTGGCTAGATCTTGATGTTCTTCTATTTTGTAAAAAGCTAACTACTGTCCTCCCTTCCAAGAAAAGTTTGTTGTAAACTCATCAGTTCAATCTATTCAGCTATATTAAATGCAGAAGTTATTGGGGAATAGAAAGACCAAAACAATAACTCTGGAACAGAGTGAGTTTAGATGTGGGAATTTTAAATTTAGTTTCCAGATTTCTTTCCCCATGAGAGCCCCAACTGCAGGGCTATTGGCTCTCATATTTCAGGCATATGGTGTTGAATCCTAAGCAAACTTTGATGGGATCAAAGAAGTTTTTTCTTTTTTGTTGAGGAAGATAGTCATTTCATGGGAAATAAATGTTTCACGATTTTTGACACAGTGTTTTTAAATTAATTGTTGAGGCACATCAGTTCTCTGACAAAAAAAAACCCTACTTAAATTTGATGCATAAGCATTTTATTTATTTCTTGAGGATAAAGTGCTACTTTAGCTATACATTAAAGTATTATGAAGGACTTGCTGTTTTTCAACCTTGAAAGGTATCTGTGCTCACTAATACAGCCAAAGGTAGTACGAGTTGAGAGTCATGTTTAATCACTGCTCTGGTTCTGTCAGTGGCAAGAAAGAGCTTTGTACTGAACCTCTCCTCAAAAAGTAAGCCACTTTCCCCATTCTTGATAGTATTGATTTCTTTATTTTAAAAGCTGCTTAAAATAAAACAGTCTCTTGCTGAGCAGAGTGTTTTGAGGTAGTCTGGCTCTAGTTTCTCATACTAAAACCTTGCTTCTCCAATTAACTATTTGTATGCAGTAGACTACATGCAATTGGCTTTCTTTCATTTTAGAGACTGTATACTTAGTATACTAGAATGATTAAACTTCTCAAATGGAAGAAAAATAAAGTCTTTCCACGCACTTAAAACAGCCTAAATGATAAGCAACTATGTACAAATGCGGTACAAGCTCTCTGGAACTCTTAGCCTGGAAAACACCTCTGAGACAGGGAGTCTGATCTCTTCTCATCCCAAGTAGCATAAAATGTAATTCTGTTATGAGCTTACTGAGTTCCATTTTAAATGGAGTGTAATTTCTCTACCCACTCCTCCACTTCCTGCTATTGAAAGAATGGCATTCAGACTGATTTGTTGAGTAGGAACCTTCTTGTAACTCCTACTCTGTGTTTAATCCTGACCCATTTATACCTGTCTGCAAATATGTTGACACTTCTGTCCTCTCCTTTTTTCAGGATAACTTTGCTTGTTTGGGGTTCTAGTGAGAAATTCTTCAAGTTTACTATTTGAAAATAAATTTCTTACAAGATAGAACCCAATTGCATCAATAATACAGGAGCCATCAGGCAAGTTAGTACCAATACACTTTCATTTAAGAATGTTTAGAGGTACTGCTAATGTACTTCCCCTGTCTACTGATGTGCTGACCTGAAAAGCAGAGGTTACTTCTGGTAGCAGAGTGCTTCTGTACTGCCTTACCTTTTCTGCACGATTGCACTTTTTTTTTTTTCCTTGTTTACCAAGTATTGTCAAAATAGTTCTGGTCAGATTTTTCTCCCCCTTGATTCTCACATTGCTAATTCATGCTTTTGCAGCTATTTTGGACAAGTGTGTGTACACTTATTGCTATTTTGACTCCAACTCTTGTTTTTTGAACTGGAAGCAGATAAAGAGCTGATTAAAAACTGAAGTGACATTGACCAGAAGGTTGTATTACCTGTATATCTCCAGGAACAATGAAGCATACATTCAAGGTTGCATATTATATTCCAACGGTGAGGGATATACTAACCTGTAATTCAGTCTGTGGCCCAGGGAACAAATCTAGTCTCTGTGTGAAAAATGTGTGACCCCTTTTCTAAAAGGTCCAGGCCCACCAGAAAGACTTTTGATGTTTGCTGTAGGTCTAGATCATGGCCTTAGTTCTGGGTTCACCAGTGTCTTCTGTGTGTCATTTGCTAGAGGCCCTTTCTTTGAGTAGCTTACAGCATTGTTTTCCATTTTTAAAGACTAGCTGGAAAACATATCCTCAGCTCAAGCAGTGAAGGAACATATTTAATATTTAATCTGTTATGTTCTTGAAATGTAACACTGTGGTACCAGAGAATGAAAAGTTGCTACGAAAAGCCATTCTTTGTCAATACTTAAAGCTGTCTGGGAAGAGAGTGAGTTAAACTACAGACCTGACTCTGCGATTCTAAATGCTAGATCTATAAGTGGTAAAATGTATATTGATTAGGTACCGTCAGATCCTGCAGGCAGTTTGCCTTGCCCCTGTGCAGATGCTCCGCACTTTTAAGAACCATTGGAAAGTGCTGTGTAAGGAAGTGTGGAAACAAGAACTCTTCTTGACATCACGTTTAGTGGACCGGACTCAGACAGCTTTAAGCTTTCAGTGTCCGCCCAAAAACAGGCCTGAATAAATAAGGCTGGGATCATTCATTACAAGGATACATATTTAATTTTTTCCCCTAAAAAGAGATGCTTTAAAAACTAAATAGTGGAATCTGAGCAAGATGCAGTGGAAATCCCAGATGTATGCAAAACTTGATCACGGTAAGCATATTCACTGACTGTATGTACAATAATAATTACCAAATATTGCCTCTGAAATTACAGGATTAAAGGAGAAAAAGTTGAATGTGGAAATCTAGGATCATGGATGATTGTGTTACAATTATTAATGATAAAAGCAAATCTAGATGTTTTTAATTTGGATTATTTTGTTTCTTTTGCCTGAATAGTACTTGGCTCCATATACCTTCCTTCAAACTGTTCTAATAATCTAATAATGTCATTTATGGCATTATCAGATTTGGAAAGGAAAATGGGATGGGATAGTATATTAACTGACAAGGAATTAAAGACAAACAAAGAGGATTAGATTTTGGACTGTAGCTTCAGTACAAAGAAATTAGTACATTGAAATGATTCATCTCTTTTGAAGGGCATGAAAGTAGAGACAGGGTTAATCTTCTTCATTTTAGAGCGTAAACTATGGACTATCAACTTCAAGTCCAGAGCTTCAGACTACCTTTCTGTCATGAGGTTTTTCGTATTTTAAATTATGTTTATAACCTTGAAAGTAATCTGAAAATAGTTGCTGGTAAATGCCTTGTTTAAATGTTGAAAGCTGATACATTTTCATTGTAGTGCAAGTCCCTACAAGGCATTTTTGCAAGTCTAAATTTCTATTACATAATGAGTCTATTCCATTGTCTTTCTCTGTGTTGAATAGTGAATGAAAAAAGATCCCCCTCACCCCCTAAATGCAATACACACAAATACTGTTTCTTATATTCACAAACAAAGCTCCCATGCTGGGTTGAGAGTCAGTTATGGAGTATGTGTGATGTCTTAATTTATAACTGCTTGTAGGTTATATGCTGTAAATTATATCAGCAAGAACATAGATACTTCATATTTTATTACCTTCATAACGTATCCCATCTGTACAATAATTCCGAGCTATTTTTTTAAATACATCTCAATTCCTGTAGACTAATCATACTTCAAAATTCTGTTTTTAAATGATTGTATTATATCTTTCTAGAACTGGCATGCTGAAATATCAGGTCCAAGAACAGTTTAACTGTTTGTCTTCATCATTTGTGCTATGTCAATATTATCTACAGTCTGTTGTCTTTTGTTTTATTGCCCTGTAATCCTATTGAAAGTTGACTGTGCTTAACCCATTAATGCTCTGCAGAGCATGTTCTTCCCTGTGTTCCCTGGACTGTACAAGATAGTAGAGTGAGCAAGAAAAAATTTGTCCTTGTTTGCCTCAGTAACTTTTTTGAATCTTATTTTCCTATATATTTCTGAGATTTAGGTGGTGCAGAAACTTAGCAAATAGCAAAATCCAGCACCTTTTCTTTTTCTTTACACAGTATGTACAGGTGTGACTCTCCCTCGCCTTTTTACTCAAACAGTACTGGAAGTTGAGCAGAAACCCAGAAGTACAAATCCTCTAAAAAGCTGGAATTAGACCAAGGGAAGGAACTAAGTTACTCAAAGGACTGCATTAATCAAGCCTTTTGGGATGTTCAAATGCAGTAGCACTCTAATGGAAAGGACAGGCTTTTCAAGGAATATAAGGTTCAGGGCTAGGTGAAGAACCCGACCTTATTTTTTATTAGGCTTTTTATCCATTTATTTTTACTTTTTTTCTAAGATCTATATATTTGTCTGGATTTTTGCCATGTTTTTCATGATGGGAAGGTCTAATGAGCTTCCTTTGAGCCTGACTGGGCACTCTCTGGAAACCAAAACTTTTAACTTTATAACCAGCATTGGTCTATTCCAAGTAACTTGCTCTCAATAGAACATTATCACACTTATCGCAGTTTATTTTTAGGCAAGTAAACACTTAGTCACATAGAATAGTGATTATCCCAAGAAAAAGTGTTATTTTCTTCTTCCTCCTGAAAATCTCTTCAAAGTTCAGTATCTGTCAAATTAAAAAAAAAAATAAAATTAATCTAAAAATTAAATATTTAGCATGCAAATATACATTACCAATGTTTTACTCAGGCAATAGCATGAATGAAGCCTAATGAACATCATCTCTGTAAGAAGCTATTACTGTGATATGACTATTTTCATCCTGTAACTTGATTATTTTTTCCAGTTTTGCACTGAAGTATTTGCACCCTTACAGGTCACTTACGAGGATACTCACGCAGTTGCTGTGAATGATCTCTATAGGATTTACAGAATTCTAAAGGTTTGATCACAAGGTGTGCATGTTGATGCATACTAGGAGTCACAAGGACAACTGTTTGGACTGTGGTCATCTAAAGTCTTTCTGTTGGTTTAAAGCATAACTTTGCCCTGGTTTTCATCAGACAGTCTTTGTGTCCTACTTTTAATTGTAGATTTAAACTCAAAGCTATTGAGAAATAAGGATATAATCTGATTTGAGCCCAGAGGACTAAGAATACTTTTAGCTGTCGATTTGTTGGTTTTGGGATTCTTTCATTTTACTCCAAAAGATACCTCACCTTCTTACCTGATCTTCTAAGAATATGGAAATGGAAATGATAAAAATAGGGCTGCATAGTGTAAGTATATCAGCTTAATTTATGATGAAATAATCCTGCTCATTTTCCTTGCTTTTGCATTTAGTGCAAAAAGTTTATGTAGAGTGTGGACTGAAATATTTTTCTCTAACCTATAAAACTAGCTGTATGGAACCAGTCATGATATACAGAATGTGTTACCTCTCTAAGAAAGAAAGTGGAAAAGAGTTCCTTATGCTCAAAAGGATGCTGAGCTGTATCCTAGCATGTAGTTGTGCTGTAGATGACTAAAAGCTTAATTATCTGTTGTTAATAGAAATAATGCCTTCAATATACATTTATTTTAAGTCTTTTTCAGGAGATGAAGAACATAAACCCAAGCCTGCCTTGATATAGGGGTGGATATTGAATTATTTGTACTGGAAACAAAATCTTGGATATTTTAAGCTTGTCTTTCTATATGAACTTCTCAACCTCTTTTTTTTTTTTTTTTTTTTTTTTTTCTAAATAATCACAGCAAGACCAGCTTTATACTTGGGCTGCAGTCAGCCAACCCACACATTCAACAGATTACATTGAAGGAAGCTTTCCAAGGAGAATTCCATCTGCATGGCCTCCACCCAAACCTCCAGATGAAGAACAAAGGCTCAAAGTTTCGGAAGAAGGTATAGTTCACACAAGATAAATGTATAGCGTAGGGGGAGATGCTGTCTTTTAGAATACAAGATATAAGCTCAGTATCTTATCCACTAACAAACACCTGGCTTTGAAGATCTTGGATAAGCATCAGAAATAATGTTAGCTAGAATGAATGTAATAAAAAATATTCAGAAAAAATGCATTCTTTTTGTTAACAATGAAGACGTGTATCTGGCAAATGCTGACTTAGCGGAGTTTACCAGGTGTTGTGACCTTTGTTCTTTTCCAGTTTACATACCTTCAGAACCATGAAATATGGGTTCTTTTCTTAAAAATATGGAAAACTTCAGAAACCCACTGGTGATATACTGCAAGTCATTAGAGCAGGGTAAGGTATTCCTTTGTAGATTCAGCAGTCCTGTGCTGACAGAGTGGTAGGAAAAGTGTATCTGGAAAAAATAAATTGAGGTCTTGTTTACAATGTCAGTTTATCTTAAAATTTGTGAGGTTATGCTACCAGCCAAATTTCTGCAATCTTCTTCATGCTTATTAAGAGCTTTGTTTAAGCTGGGAATTAGAACAAAACCAACAAAAAAAAACAACCCTCTCTTGTAGCTCAAAAAGAAATTTAGAAGAGAATTTCAAACCTGTTTTCTGTTAGTAGTGTTGATGCACAAATACCACAGGTTCTTGGAGGCTTTGCTTTCCATTAGTTAGTGTTCAGCAGCTCTCAACACTTCTGGACTGCATTCATCCCCATGCCCTCCATGGAGAGCCACTGGATATTCTCAAATTTTTCATTTCTTACCTCTTATATTTTTTACTGCTCATATTTGAAGAATGAAATCATTATTTCAACAGATCTCTTTGTACTGCTTGTAGGCTTTGGGTGGAGTTAATTTCAGATTTGCTTCCCTATTTATGCTGTGTCTTTTACCTGTGGGAGATCGAGGAAACATTTCTGCATTCATCTCACTCATGCAATTCAGAGTGTGGAATGCTGCAGTACTAATCAACTGGATTGTTGAGCCAGGCCAGCTTTTAAGTAATGATGCTGTACTCAGTGAAAGTGCTGCCATATGTGGTAGTAGAATTCACTGCCACTACTCTGAAAGTTGTGTTTCTCAACTTGGAGACTTAGCTAGTGGATGTGTGATCAGAGTATTTATGAACATACCCTGCACTGGAAAAGAAAAAGGGTGAATTTCTTTTTATTTTATTTTCAGGTTTTAGCCTGGCATAGGCTGGTGCAAGTTAAAAACACTTCCATGCTCTAAAATCTAGAAGAAAATTGATTACATTAAGTATTTTGAAATGTGAAGATGCACTTCCAAGTGCATTTCCACCAAAAGGATAATATTAATAATTTTCAATGTATTCATATTATACATGGTTTGTTTCCATCCTATATTGTTCTATTTAATACTATACCTACTACATGGATGTATTGTGTACAGGACTTGTCTGTTCCTTATCTCAACCCCTGCCCTCAAAAAATTGCAAAAACAATAAGAAAATAGAGTTGGAAACAAAGAGGACAAAGTGTTGTTACTATTTCCAAATGTAACATAAATAGTTCTTAAAACTTATTCTTGAAATTTTGGTGTGATTCTTCAGTGTAGGGCATGGATGGAAAGGGAAAAACTGTAATTCTGAATACAACTCAGATAAATAATTTAACTTTTCTTTGATTGTTCGTACGCTTCCCATTTGGAAGAACCTGGAAGTGAGTGATATGAAACCTGAGGATAAACACCTCTCCCATTTTACATACATGCACCATTGAAAGGTGTAGGACATGAAAGTTTTTTTTAAAAGGTTGAAATTCTTGCATGCAGGATAGCTGTATTTTGTATTACATATAATTTTTGCCGTCTGGATTAAACAGATAAAATATTAACATTAGAAACAATGGTTCATAAACAAAAACATCCATTTTAGGCAAAAATATTGATAGAGAAAGGAATGCAGCAGAATATTTTTATAGAGAGAATTTTTGTTTTTATTATGCACATCAGCACGAGGACAATAGTAAGCCTTCAAGTTTTAACCTTCAAGTTTTAACTGAGGCAAGATGAAATTCTGCAAGGTCTTAGGTAATCTTTCCTAAATTAGCTAAGTAGTTAATCGTCTGTTTCGTATACTATGTATTAAATAGTTTTACTGTATGCTGTGTATCATGTGGAGCATTTTTGGGTGTGAAGAAAGGGCAATTAGAGTGGTCAGGAGTTTTTGAGGGTTTTTTTTGTCAGGTTGATGTTTAGTTGGTTGTTTTTTTAATTTGTTTTAGTTTTTTGTTTTGGGATTTTTTTTTGTTTTGGTTTTTTTGTATTTTTAGGTTGGCTATTTATTTAAAGACTGAAGTTCGGAAATACCTAATGTGAATTTGGGTTCAAGTCAGCAGATAGTTAGGCCAAAAACATTTTTAATTTCTGGATTCAGAGAAGGTTTTGCACAGAATGAGTCAACATCACAAGTAAGATCAACATGTATGCTGCGAATTTTCTGTCTGAATACTCAAAATCTGTTCCTGACACTGCTTATGGCATTTCAGTATACCATTCTCACATATCAGCACATTGCCTGAATCTAAACTCAACAGAGTGTTTGAAATTCATTTATTTTAATGCTTTGCTGTGGACATTATTCCACTTAACATACAGGAAAAGGCAAATAAATAGGCACTAGAGTCCAGTCATCCTGTCTCCCATGTGACTGTTTTAACTACTTGTGAAGAGACTCAAAGACTATGCAACTTCTGCAAAATGAAACAGACCCAGGACAATGAATCTCTCTGTGGGTTTACAACCTGTAAGCTAAGTTAGTCTCTTTAAGGAAAAAAAAATCTAAATCCAAAAAAGTTACCAAGAAAATAATGGTTGGTTTGGTTTAAAGGAAAGGTTTCATTTATATAGCACTCTTTTCCTTCCCTTAGCCTTTTTTATTTTTATCTTTTTTTTAACTGTGGTGGTAGTGTTTGAGGTTTTTCTTTCATTTTGCTTAACAAAGTTAAAACCCTGTTAGTTTGCTGGGAATAGATTGTATTTGCTAAATTTTGTCAAGCTAACCTTGAAGTTAACTGTTTGTATCACCCTGACTTCACCTTATATTAAGAACTCTTTTTAGAACGAAACCTGTGTGAGGTAAAAATAAGCTAGACAAATCTGTCAAATTGTTAAATATGAACTAATAGATAGGAGCAGTCTGTTCATGTTTTTTTAGGTACTTTTGAGCAAGGGGACGTTGTTGCGCAAATTTGCATGCTAGAAAACATTGTCATGTGTGTAAATGTCTAGTGCTAGAAAACATTGTCATGTGTGTAAATGTCTAGTACTAGAAAACCAGCAAAGACTAAACCTGTTGTGAGCAAAGATAAAATGAATATGAAAATTTCTCTCAACCATAGAGAAATCTAAAATCTAAGTGATGAGTTATTTCCTGTAAATGGCAGCCTATCCAAATCCAGGGAAAAAAAGTTGATTGTTAATTTTGAAGGGGTAGCCTTGCGGTATAATTGACATTGGCTATGAAACTTCTCCCTTGTATGTCTCACCTCCCAACAGATGAGATTGTCAGAAAGCTTTGAGCAGGTTAAATGTCTAAGAAGTATGAATTACAGAATATGCTGAATTGGAAGGGACCAATCAGGATCATTGATTCCAACTCCTGGCCTGGCACAGGACCCTCCCCAAGAATCACACCATGTGCCTGAGAGTATCATCAAAACTCTTCTTGAACTCTGTCAGGCTTGATACTGTGACCACTTCCCGGAGGAGCCTGTTCCAGTGCCGAAACACCCTCTGGAATGTGTATAATAAAGCCATAAGTAACTATTTTTCTGTGAATCAGAAATTCTGATCAATCAAAATGGACCTCTTTCAAGTTTAAGGTGGTAACATTTAACATTGTGTCATAATACATACATTGCAAATTGAGTTTAGGGTGGCTTTATTTATAAATATAACCAGTTCCATTGATTTTAGAGATAGTTTAGAAATTTGGGACAGTTAACATTGTTTTCTTTTTAACTCTACCCTCCTTTCATGAATTTTTTAATGTGTCTTTTGAAAGATCAATGAATTTTTTAAATATAGAAGTTTAAAATCTGTATCTTCTTTTCAAATTCAGAGTTGAAATCTACAGTCCTAGAAACAGAGAAGCAATGCGTAGATGATGTTCAGCGGGTACAGGTAAGATTCTAACAATGATATTATCTATAATTTTTTTAAATGAGTGCAAAAGCAGTACTTCTTTCAGACACTTCTGAAATAGTTTTGTGCACTGAATGTTCTGAATGAAAACATGGAGGTTTTCTATGCTCCATGGTGTATTTAGGTACAGAGATTGAAGGTTCCTGCCTGCCCAAGGTGATTCTTACAAAATTTTATTGTTCACTCAAAAGTAAGTTAATACTATGTCTGATGGTATTACTAAGCAATACTAATAGAAGATCTGGTTATATTAACTAATCTACAAAAGTTCATGTAAGTATAAATGTCAGAGTGTTTTGGTTTTTTTTTTTTTTTTCTGACTCTCTTCTGCATCTTATAAAGGTGGTAGTAAGGGAATAGGTTTAGGATGCCATGCTGGACTTAAATAAGTGATGGTATAACACTGGGACAGTCTGGGTTGGACCTGTGCAACATGAACACAGTCTGTTTTATCTTTTTAGTGTGTCACCATACATGTTCTATTCTTCATTAAAGGTGGTGCAATTTGATGGGGTTGAGGAACTTCAAATTTTGTTTCCTTAAAAAACTAGCTACTAGATTTATCTTACTAGGTAACAAGACCATTCAGTTGTTTTGGAAGTCATTATAAGGAAGGCAAAGTTCTGGTTTTCTGAAATACTTGTTTGAAACAAGGAGTGACCAAAAGCTCTTGAAATCTCTTGTTTGCCTTCCCTTCTTTCCCCTCTTCCTTGTTTTCTCTCCTGGGTTTGTTTTTATGTGTGGTGTGTTTGGTTTTTTGGTTTTTCATGTTAGTGACAAGATGGTTCAAGCATCACTGCATTGAGCAGCATTAGTGAAAATGATCAGTGATTTGGGTTTTTTTGAGAAAATAAGGAATGCCTAGGTAAATGCATACTACTGATCATTACACTTGCAAATTTAATTTGGGTTTTATCATGTCTTTTATGAGCCATGTGTAGGGAGAGTAGATGTAGTAACATTATGGCTTCCATCTTGCCAAACAACATTAAAGTAGGTCTTCTTGTTGGTTACCTAAATACTTCTGCTTCCATAGTAAGGAATATTTTAAAATTAGAGCCCATTAATTAAAATAATATTATGAAGTTATCCTACATTGCAGTATTTTAAGTTCAACCTAAAATATGTCTATCCCATGCTATTTTTTATATTTGTTACCCAGGTTTCACTAGCAATGGTTTCTAGCATCTGCTTTGAAAAAGTACTTTTTTTTATACTTCCAGAAAGTTATTGTACATAAATAACATATTTAATCTGTCTCTAAGATTTTAATTCATTGCAAGACACAATCTGTATGAAAGGTTTTCTTTTTGGAAATATAATTAATTGAAATATGTTTATGAATACTTAGGTATTTTACAAAAAAAAAAAAAAACACATGATATTTACTATGCAAATGAAGTTAAACCAGCAGCACTAGAGCACTGTGATGGCTTGAACAAATAACATTTAGTTCAGGTTGGGAGCTTTTGGTTATTTTTAAAACTAGCCTATTACAATTATGAATTATATTTACTTGTGTTATTAGAGATTCCCATTTCTGTTGCTTAGTGTTGACCTCTTATGACAGTAATGTGAACCTTTTCCATTCTATCCTATTATTCATCAATAAGTGCAGAACTAACAGGGTCACCCTGCTTGCAAAAAGTCATCTCAAGTTTTTGCTATGTTATGTTGTCATCTTTCTGTTTCATTTTGAAAATCAGAGTGGAAGTTTTTAATTTGAGGAACCATATGTGGATAAAATGTTGTCATATGTTAAAATTATTTTCTGTATAGTCTCAAGCAGTTGAGTGTATTCTATCTATCCATCAATGTCTAACTATATCAATCTATAAAAATATCTAAAAAGTAGAATGGTCATCATGTTTGTAAGTAAATCCTTTACTGCAGTCAGATAATTCTTGTTATTTTTGCATTTTTAAAGTGATAAAATATTATGACATGTTTCTATTAGAGATATATCCTCTCTTATTATTTGTCTAGCTAGTTTTTCTTTCTGAAAAAAAGCAAGCAGTGGATGAAGTTACCCCAGTAGGTGACTTTTCTCTTTTTCTTTTGATATATAAAAAGGAAGAGAGTTCTAATGTAAAATTAGAAATTGATCAGCTAAGTCTTCTTTCCTCTCCTGGGAAAAGACATTTTCCACATGCTATTAAAATAATTGAAAATGGTTGACATAGAAATGAACACAACTGTAACATGATGCTGAAAAATTATCTCGCTTATGATAAGTAGTTAACTAAAGGATTCAGAATAATTCTAAACTAAAAGCACAAGTGTCACAGAGAACCTGGATCCTAGACTTTCGTGCCACTGGAAGGGGAATTTATATATTTATCCTCTCCATTTCTTTATCTTTACAGTGTTAGATATAATCTTCCTCTTTTGTGGCATTATATCCTAAAGTTTAAGACTGCTTTTTTGAGTCAAAAAGACCTAATTTAAATAAAATTAAAACTAAAAGAAATGAGGACCTGAGGCTGTGCTTTCTTTTAGTACAGGAATTGTTAAGCAGAGCCAAAATAAGAAAAATTGGCAGCCATTTCAAGTTCTGTTTTTGAAATGCCAAAGAACAACAATGTCTACTTAGTCTTCCCAGTGCAAACAGAGAAAGTTTTCTTAGGCTCAACTCTTTTAGTGAAGGAAGAAGAGAAAAATTGAATGTCCTACTTTAGAAACTCCAGCTTCAAACCTGATCTTTTGGCCTGACATCTGTACTCTGTACAAGAGTGAATTTCCATCTTGCTTTGTACCCCTGATCTTTTGTGGTACTTCTTCAATTTTCCTGAAGTTGTAACTCGCTTTTCAGATTAGCTTGATTTTGTTTACATGGTAGGTAAAAATAGTAAAAAGAAGGGGGTGGGGGGAATCCTTTAATTGTAAAATAAGTACATGAATACGAGGCTTCGGTTAGGTTTCTAGTCCTGTCCCACTACTAAAGTTGTTTGAAAGGCACCTAAATTCCTTATTGTGTTATGCATCTTATTATGAAATTATTTGAAATTTCTATTTTTGATCATTTGTGATGATTGTCTATTAATTTAAGAAGAAAGCCACCATTACATTTATTTAACAGTTAGCATCCAGATGTAATGAATCCTTCTTTATGCCACTGATGGTGTGTTGTCCCTGTAATCCCATCTCAGGAGATGGGGTTTTGCCAGACTGTTCCACTTGCTAGTAGTTTGGTTACAAGATATTTTAAATTGAGTATTTAAACTATATTTACATCAGAAAAGCTTGCAAAAAAAAAAAAATTCTTATGCTCAGAATGTTTCCATCTCAGTTGTTCACTTGGGTTTGGTTCACCACATTTGAGCCAACAAATAAGTCTCAACCAAAATCATATGTATTTTTGGACCGACACGTTCTTCCACTGGTACTAACAGCCAGACAAAATTTTGGCAGTTCTCAGGTGCTGAAGACAGATTTCTACTGTCTGATTTATTGGTGTGCTTTCCAACAATATCATAGGGAAACAATGCTAGTCTTAAAAAACTTAAATTACAGGTCAGGTTTTGCCACGGTGAGGATACTTACTGCTTTATAAAAACATAAGTCTGGCTCTTGGAGTGTCTCTTCAGAGTATTCCTATAACTACCACACTTTACTGGTAACTCTATCGATCTTTCAGCAGGGACCTTTTTACTTACTCTAGTCATTAACTATGAATTACTATAACTCCTTAGGGTAATAGCTTAGTGACATTTCAAACGTTCCAAATTTGACACATAGTAATGCAAGAAAAAAGATTTTGAAATCCTTTTAAAATACAATGTAATCAGTCTATTTAAAAGTATAAAACATTGGTGGGACTGGGATTTACTTTTCATTATTATAAAATGTCATTGCTAGAATTTTTCTCAGAAACATGCATGCTGCTCAAAACTCTCTTTGTAAATGAAATTTCAGAAATTATTCTTTACAGGTAAAAGTAAGATAAGAAAGGTAGATGAAAGATTTGGCTGAAATGATGAAATACAAAAAAGAATAAAATAAAAAAGGGAGATTTTATAAACCTGCTTTTAGACTATCAGATTTGGAGTCTGGTATGAAATCTGTTTTATTTAGATACTACGCAATTTTCATCAGGGTAGAGGCCAACTGTAGATGAGACTAGTGAACAGTTGCATTTGACAGGAGTTTGAGGAAAATTGGGAATTCTTCCTTTATGAACTCCCAAACTGTTCTATGGCTGTGGCTCTTCTTACACTGCTTGATTTCACATGTTTTTTCTTGAAATATTTTTTCAGAAAGTACCTGGGAACAGGTGTCACTTCTCTTCCATGCCTTTGCTATTTGAAAGGTTACTTTTTGTAAGGGTGAAAGGAAGGCTTGTGGAAGCAATGAACTGTTACTCTAAAACAATTCTTTTCCTACAAAAATATGACTGCCAAAGTCTTAGATTTCAGCAGCGAAAAAAGTTACATATGTGGGTTAAAAAAAAAAAACCAAACAAAAAAAGCCAACCAACAAAAATGTATGACCTATTCGCAAGGATATACTATATACAGTTGCCTCACTGAGGAAAGAAAGGATTATGAAAGAAGTAAATGTTTTTGGAAGTTTACATATGAACCATGATAGTGACTAGAATTGGATATCTTCTTTTAAGGAGAACTGTATCAATGTAAACTTTGTGCAACATCTTGCCAGCGTACCCAAACTTCAGAAAACAAAAAACTAAAAAAAATCAGATGTATAAATCTTTTCGTCTTGCAAAACATAAACCCAGACTTGCAATATGTGGTGTAGAGGAACTTATGTTCTAATTGTAGGTCCAATGTGTAACGTTAGAACTGGGATATCTTAGCTTTAAGCAGATGAATATCAGGAAGTATATCTAGCATTTTCTTGTTAGCCTTGAGAGTAAATGGTATTTTAGCAGAAATGTACAGAAAGGAAACAAAGTTTGTGTAAAACGAGAGGTGATAGAAACCTGGCAGACAACTTTACTGCCAGGGTCACAGGAACTACTAAAATGCAGAGCATTTTGCTCAAGCAGTAAAGGGGAATCTAACCTTTGTGGAACTTCACTCTCTCCAGGACAATTTAAGTGCAAATCAAGTATTTTATGTTCATGAAGTAGAGCTTTTATGCGGAAGTTCCCAGTTTTATTGATGGGAATCTTTGATTCTTAATATTAGAAGTTACTTTTCAGTTGAAACGTTGCCATTTTCAGGTTTCTTTTATGGTTTGTTTTCAGAAAAATCTGACAAGCATGAATAGATTTTTCATTTTCTAAAACTGGTGCAGATTAGTTAACTAAACTTTTTAAAACAGGAGGTGAGATTGTCTTAGTTGAAACATCAATATAATTTAAATAGAGATTGTCTGTTCCATTTCTGCTTCCTACATAACTAGTAGTTGAACGTTGTAATTAAAATACTGTCATCTGATAACGTAGGGGTTTCTTAGGCCAGGAAGGAAGAATGAGAAAGCAAATAGAAATAATAGAAAAAAGGGAAGAGGTATTTAGTTAGTCAGGACATCATAAGGAAGTTGGCCTACTCAGCCACTAGATGGCAGGTTAGGAGTTTTGAATGGACTGCAAGGCACTTTTAATCAACCCTGGGCGGTCCAGCAGACACCCTACAGTGAGATTCAATTTTTTAATTTTTTTTTTTTTTCATTCAAAGTGATGTTTTGCTGGTAGTCAATAAGTTAGCCTATAAAAAGTACGTACAGTTGCTCTGTCTAATCTAAGCAAACTTTAGTAATTGGAACATTTCTCAAAGATAATAGAACTCTGTCCCAAAAATAACAACCCCCCTGAAACATTAAAAGTTTAGAAAGCTCTATTCTGTCACAGTTAAGTTGGTTGGTTTGTTTGTTTGTTTTTAAATCAGTGAAGGGAAAACATTTGGTTTGGTCTACAAGCCTTCTGTATGACTGTCTTTGTAGTGCTAATTAAAAAGTTTTACTGCTGAATTAACATCATTTAAATAAAGAGGTCAGTTTTGGATATGAAATTTATTTCTTCAACAACAGTCTTGAATCCATTTTCAATTTAGTTCTGATTAGCTGAGATGTTAAAAAGAAGAGGGAGATAAAAGTGCATTGGACACAATTAATTGATGTAATATGGAATATAAATCACAGACCCCATATTAAAATAAAAAAAAAAAGGAGTATAGTATGTCAAGCCTGTGTGGTAGGCAAAATAAAACCAGTTAATTCTCAGAACAAATGTTAGTATTTTGTATTATATCCAAACTTCACAATACTTGGATTGACTTCTGTAGTGTTGCTGGAAGGCAGTGTTTGCCTCTTTAAAAGAAAAAACACATTGGTATTATTTTCAGTGGAGTGAAAATAGCACATTTTTGCACCCTTCCTCCTCATCGTGGTGAGACTAAAGTTTGTTTCCTTCTAATCTGTAGTCTTCATGTTAATATCAAGATGAAGTTTTACTTCTGTGCTCATTTCAGTTTTAAAGGCTGTTTATTCTGTTTTGCCACTCCAATTGAGGTAGCATGCCATGCATCATAGATCTGAAATACACAAAAAATCATAGCACACTTCAGGTTTAAGTAGACCTTAGGAGGTCAGTAGTAGACATTAGCATCGTGTACAGACCCTTTCCCACCAGCACCCTCCTCCAAGCCAGGTTAGCTTCAATGTGTTTTTCTCAGGGCTTGGCTCATCTCTGAGTGTGGGTGCATGGTAATGCCAATATATACATCCTGTTTTGCCTAGCCAGTGGTAAAATGGTGAGTCTTGCTATGTTTCTGATGTGTTGTTTCAATAACAGCTAAAGGAGATGAAAATTTGTGCTCTAAAAGCACATAGATTCCCTGTGAGTTACTTCTAATTCAAATACCACATATGTTCAGGCATTGATTAAAATTCTCAGGAAATTGCTGGTCAAGTTCTTGTGATTCATCTAGTGTCGCAACTTCTTCATCACAGACTTTTGTGAGAATATGGCAGAAAATAATATAAATTTTGCATCCTGTAATCATAATTGACATTCTTCTTTTTGCATTTTGAGTATGCTTTATACTTACACAAAACCAAACAGGCTTTTTTTTTTTTCTTTTTTTTTTTTTTTTTGTCATTTTAGGTACAACTTCTTGGAAAAGTAGCACCAACTTTAAGATTTGGGCAGTAATAGTGTATGTACAGTGTGCTTGCAAATTCTATCCAGTGAAAGTTAATTTAGTATTTATGAATTTGCTTTTCTTCTGTCACTGATGGGGGGGGGGAGGAATGAGAATGAGAGTAAAACGGAGAAACTTATTTATTTTAACTAGAATTGCTTGGTGATACTTAAAATCCTTGGCTATAATATGAGACTTTCATCTCTTGAGGAAGAATTATGGGATAGGGCTTGTATAGAAAGAACTACCTCTTTTCTGCCTGTGTTTGTGTGTGATTCTGACCCCTAATAAGCTTCTTCTCTTTCCTTTTACAGTGAGTTTCTTTTAAAATACTACCTGAGTACTGTAACTTCTCTGAGGGAGCAGTGAATAGAAAAGCATGATAGTCATACACTTATTGAAAATTCTGTTTAAATTGTTTTCTCTCTTCTCCTCTGACTGCTCACTTGTTTTACTCATGAAAATAGATAAATTAAGGTAGTGCTCATGCCATTCATACTATGCATACTCATGCTATGCATTCCTGGTTAGAGCAAAATATATATGAGTTGTATTCATTAATTGTCAAAACACAATTTGGTTTTTTTAAATTCTCTAAAAGGGAAATCCTATTTCAGATGAAAATCTGTAAAATCCCCTTCTCCTAAAATATGATTTATAATGGAAGTTTCATTATTTACATATGAAATTTCTCTCATCTTTTGGAGCGAGGTGAAATCAAAGAGATTATTTATGTTCAATGGTAGCATACTATACTCAGATTATGTAGAATATTTTTGCTACTATAGCATTTACCTTTCAAATTTTTCAAAAAGAATTCTACAGAGCTTGAAGAGAATAGAGGAAGAAATTATATTAGACACAGGAGAGCAGCATGTCGAAGTGTATATATGTAAGTTTGCGTGCATGTGTGTAAATGAAAATTTCTTCTTGTGACATTCCTAGCAGGACATCTCATTTGTCAAGCAGACTTAAACTATTTGAGAGACCTCATGCCATTCTCTTGGCATTAAAGATCAGGTGCTACCTTTTATTGGTGTTGATACTGAGAATTTCCACAGGACCCTACATGTAGAAGAGAGATAAGAAAGGATTTTCTTAGTAAAAATATTTCTTTTACTTAGAAATATCTGAAATAATTTAAAACAAAAAAACAATCATAACCATGATATACTGCCAACCTGAATAATAACTCAAAAGTAAAGCTGAGGATAATTTTCACTCATTGGATATAAAACAGTCTAACAAGTGTATCTTCTACTTACATTTAGAACAAAAGACAGTTATCTCTAGGTTTTGCATTTTAAATTGATATAAATAAATAAAAAGAGTGAAATCACCTGTTTTCCTTTTCTGTTTTCCTTTTTCCTTCTTTGAATTCATGTTTTTCTTTGTATTTATTCTTTAGAGAATAAGCCCAAAACTTAAGATAAAAATTAAGTTACCTATTCCTGAATTTTTAATTGCTTTTTACTATCAATATTCAACTTTTCCTAAAAAGAGACGTTACTTTTTTCTAATGCCCATGATACCATAAAGGCTTTACGTAACCCCTCAAAATCTAAAGCTTGGTTTTGGTTACTTGGTTGTGATTGACTTTATTTAAGGTTCTTTTACCTAAAATGATACAGCCTTAGTTTTAATATAGCCTTCACGCTTTCAAAGAGTTAGAGAAGGTAACTGTCTTCCAGGCCCCTGCCTTCAACGTGTTCATGGATGCATTTGTGAAGGCTCTGATTCCATTTCTCCAGCCTTTTTCTGTTGTGAGAAGTAGGCTCAAGTTTCAGGGTAGAGAAGACTAATTATCCCTTTCTACAAAGATTTATTCTTACTGTGGATATTTTTTGCTGCTTATTCCCTGCTGGAAGCCTGAAACAAAAGCAACATGTAAACCTCCCATTTTGTGGTCTGGCCGAACTCTTGGATAAAAAGGGCAAGTACTGTGTAGCAGTGTCATGCTCTGGACAGTTGCTTATCAGGATGTGGCAAAGTTCACCTGGAAAATTGTTAGCTTTTTTGATCTCCACTACTGGAGATTAAAGGTGTTCCAAGTCCTTGAAGTTTAGATTATTAATGTCCGCATTTTAGGTCATAGAATCCTTATGGTTATTTCTTGTATAAAAGCTAATATGGTTTTCGTATATAAAAAACACAGAAATAACAATAGAATGAGTTAATTTACACAATGACTACTTTCCAGGCTGCTGCTCAGTTCCAAGCTGAATTGAAAATCAGGGAAAGGCCTGGTGTGAAAAGGTCAACACCTTTTTCTAGTATGTCAATGCAGTAATGTTTGAGGTATGCTAGATTTTATTTTGTGTTTTTACAGAAGGAGATGGATAGTTGCCTTGGCCTGGACACACAGGAAAACTAACCAAACATTTTAGATTCATAGTTTAAATACTTTAGAACAAACACAGGCAATGGAAAAAAAGTGATCCATCATGTGATAGGCATTTCAGTAAGCTGCCTAAATATGGAGGAGAAAATAAATTCGGACATTTTTTTATCCCAATTTTTAAGGAAATCTGTGACTCTCAGGATATCTGTTGCTTATCAGATTGCTGACATAGGTGGCTAGGTTTTATTTAGCCCTTTATCTGTACAGCTAATCATACTCTAGCACTCTCTTTGCAGTCCACAGCACAACACGTAGAAAACATCATAAACATGTAAAATAAGGCTATATTAAAATTAATGAAATTCAGCTTTTTTTTTTTTCCTTTCAGTGCCCATTCTCATTTACATACTGGTTTTACACTGGACGAGTGATAGAATAGTTAAACCAGTTTCTGGGCTAAAAGAAGCAATGTGGAGGGATAAGCCTTTATTTAAGTCGTGTTTACTGCTGTAGTTTCATGTCTCCCTAATAGTGAAATTTTATCTGTGCTAGGACAGAAACCTTCAAGACTTGAGAGGGGGTTTTTGGCTTCTTTTTGGTTTGGCTTGTTTTGTTTTTTTTGGTGTTTTTTTTTTTTTTTCAGGGGAATGTTTTATTTTTTTTCTTGGTTGGTTGTGCTTTTTAAAATAAAACAGGTCTAAAATTTTTCAGACAGTCAGGCTTAAAATTTTTTTTATCCAAGCTAAAAGTAACATTATGGAAGACTACAGTCATTATACTTGACTTCTGTGTATCTCCCAGGGTGGTCAGTCGTTCTGTGAGATTTTTTGTCTTGTTTGTAATCTACAAAAGTTCTTTTTAGGTTCCTATTGTAGCAAAACGTGGGGATAGATAACCTAAGATTTTATTTCAGCTAAGTTAAGAGTTACAATTTATAGAGAGAAAACTCTTTCACTCTTTGTATCTCAAGTTGATTTGGGGCTTTTATTACTTCTTAAAATGGGTACTGTAAAGAAGGATATCCGCTGAAATGCACTTAGCCCAGGGATAAGGAACTCAAACTGTTCAGGAACAGAAACGTCAAGAATCTAATCCGAACAAAGTTCTTTTTCCTCTGACCTCCAGCTTTAAAAGTTGTCATTTGCAGCACATGCATCTTTCTTCAAGGGTGTATGTTGCCTGCTAAACCTGTGTGTGTTTATTTGAACTATCTGAATTTCAATAATTATTGATTTCTGCATGTAATGGTTTGGGTATTTTGTTCATCACCCATGATAGGTTATGACAAAACCACTCGGTTGATTAGACATGTCTCAGCTCTTTAGTTTAGGAAGCGTTACACAGTCCTGATGCCAGCACAGTGCAGGCTGGTGTAATCTATCTCTTGCAGCATGTCACTGAGTGGGAGATTATCTCACATCCACCAAATAAAGTTTGAGTTCAGGCAGGGCAATGCACTACACTGTTTCTGTTTCAGGGCTTGCTTGTTCAGTGTTATACTGGGGAGCTGTGCATCATGTTTCCTTGTGCTTGTAGGAAGAAACATGGACTACTGTGAAAACGTGTATCCTTTATCCCCATATGTACAACTTCAATAAAGTAGAAACTTCTCACAAAAAGCTAGTCTGAGGAAGCAACCAGTATCCAGTGCTCATTCTACTCTTCAGCAGTTCTCCCTGATGCTATTGGCAAGTTTGCCAACTGTTGACTCAGCTTCAACTGCTGTAAAACTAAAATGCTGCAATGGGCTAAGTGATATGTGAGAATTAATTAGGTGGATGCTATTTTGTTTGAATGCAAATCAAGTCTACACCAGTACTTCTCATTTGACAATCACTGTAGCACTAAAAATGCCTGTTAAATGTTGTGTCTCCTTTTCTTAAGGTTGATCTGCAGTTGCAAGAAGTAGCTTTGAAAATGAGACAGCTTTAAAGAGAGAAACCTGAACAGAGATCACATTTCTCTGACTGAATTAAATTCTTACTGTGGCTCTGCTTTGTGCCATTCGGTGAGCGTGCGCGTTCAAAAATGTTTCACTTCGCGTAGAAAAGAGGCATTTATTAACAAAGCAGTTGGAAAGAGCATCCTTCCAAGTAATTGTACACTGCTAGTACCACCAGGTATTCCGAGGTGTTCACTTCCTGGAAGACCTGGGGGGTCTTATTTTGTCATCTTTATCCCGTTTAACTGTATGCTTCTATTTCCCGAGTGTTCTTGCAACTAGGGTAACAGCATAGACTCTAATTCATGAATTTTGATGTAAAGAAACTAAAAGGTTAAGGTTTTTAAAAATAATCAATCCAAATATGATCCTATAGTGTAAATATGAATTCCATCCAGAGAGGTAATTTCACAACAGTAAGTGAAAAATTGCTGAAAATGAACAAATTGCTGATGCAACTTTTTGGCTTGTAATAGTGTAAGGTACTAACTTCTAAAATTGAACTCTAATATCCCTTTATTTTTCAAATATTCCAAAATTACTGCTAAGAACTGCCATAACATTTATTTTCAAAGAAAAAGATACATTATGGCTATTCGTAAAGTATATAAGTAAATGAAAGCTGAGATAGATATAGATAAATATATAATACAGATGCACATCTATGTGTCTATATATACGTATAGACTAAAGCTATCTTTCAGAGACGTGGGGTTTTTCTGCTTGAAAATTTAGTTGTAGAATGCTCTGTTGGTTTCAGTCTCTCATCTGATAAACTAGATTGTCAGACTCCAGAGAGGAGACAGCTGTAATCTGATCTTTCACATGTTTGAAGATCCTGGACATGTTCTATCTAGACAGATCAGCTTTATGCTGGACATCTGATATGCACATGTGGAAAACATGACAAGATTGGAATGAATTGCATGTAATGGCTTTTGGTACATGTGAAGACCGAAGTGTGCAACCTTTAGCCAGGAAAGCCAATATTCCCAGATCAGTGCACACACAAGCCTATCAGTGCAACACAAAGAGGACATCAGTCCCAGATTCAGCATCCAACTCATTGCACATGGAACATGTACAACCTGATTGAGAAATGGTGGGCACTGTTCTATAGCCGTACACCTCTGAATTTTTTTTTTTCCTGCTCACTCTTTCATACTCAAGTCACCTGGATAAAGCAAGGGTTAAGCATCCACCTTTCTTTCTTTCTTTACAGAAAGAAGACTGTCCCACAGTACCTGGGTCCTGGGTAAGAAGTCTAGGCAAGAGAGAGTTTCCTCATAACTCTTTTAAACCCTGTAGGTTTCTGCTGTGGAATTGTCCTCTGGATTGAAAATGAAACTTCTTTTCATTATGTGTGATTTTATTAATCTCAGTCTTCTGGTCCTTGTCAAGAGCTTTTGACCATCTTTTACAAGTATGAAAAATTAAGTATTCCCTTGCTTATTCTTCTAAGAAAATGGTATGATTTTCTTTTCCAATTGGATTTATATATAGTTTAAATTTCCTTTCTTGTTGAGGACAGTGGAAGCATTCTGTGACTTACATTTGTTTAATACAGTCCTTTCTTATCTAGGGGTAGACTTCAAACTAGGGGAAAGGCAGAAATCTAATTAAACTGTTCTAAGGGCATCCTTAAAGGCAAAATGAAAACTATCTCTATCTAAAATAATTACTGAAACACATAGATATTGGTGTCTTGGTTGTTTGTGTTTTTTGTTTCGGGTTTTTTCTTTTGTTTTTTTTTTGGTTGTTTTTTTTCTTTTAGTTTCTTTGTTTTTTAACCCAAATAATTCAAAGTACATAATTTCCTCTGGATAAATATATCTTCATTCACATCAAAGTCTTGTTTGTTCATACTATGCTGTTTCTGTGAAAACCTGGATATGTTGGTGATTGTTAGGTATAACACAATAGGAAATCACCAGGTTGTTTGAAATGTCATGTCTCGAGGACAACAGAAAAACTGTTTCTCAGGGCATGGGGTAAACAGTCCCTTTCATTAATCAGTACATGTTCATTTCTTGTCTGAATTGCTAATTCATCTCACTTGATTGCCTATTTTTTTAAACTTTAAAAAATACTTCTTTTCTTGAAAGAAATTTAATTATTTGCAGGATAAAATATCTTGTAGAAGAGTGAATTGTAGGTTTTTCCTGTAGTTAAGGTAGAATTTCAGTATTCGAGTATACTTTTCATCGTTAAAAGTTGAATCCAATCTCCTGAGTAAATGAGTTTTTAAAACAGTGAACTGTTCTGAGATCAGCTATCATTAAAGCAAATCTCTTCAGAGCCATTGAATATTGTGCTTAATCCTGTTGGCTTCGGTTTGTTTGTGGCAGAAACGAATTTGCTGCATCTCTCATAAAACCCTTGCTGGAGTGTTCTTACAGTGTAAAATGGGAGCTTAGGAAATTTACAGACTAGGGAAACTGGATTTGATCTCAGCTGAAAACCGGTGTGTGGCCTTAATAATCCTAGCAATACAGTCCCTTTGATAATGTTGCTTTTTGAAGAAGTGATAGGCCTTATTGCATTTGCAGGTGACTGGTAGGGGGATAAGAGTAGATGAAACAAAGGGATAATAGAATATTGAATTTCTCCTTCATTAAGAAATTCTTTAACAAAACTGTTGCTGCTACAATGTACTGAGTTATTAAGGGAAACTAAATGGACTGAAGCACCATCAGTAATTTGTAGTGGAAATCTCTTTTTCAGATTTTTTACCTTCTAATTGTACTGGTTTTTAATATGTCTGCTGTGGTAATTCCTTCAGTACTCTTTTTTTTTTATGCTCCTTTCTCTGTTTCACATTTTTCTTCAACCTTTGGTGGGGAGACCTAGTTGTCATTCATAACTTTTGGTTCAAACTGCTGTTCCAGAAAGTTCAAAAAATGTAGGAGATTGTAAGTTTTGATAAAGGTGCTTCAAAATCAAACAATACATGGTTTAAATGTAGTAGTTGCTGTTTTACTTCTGAGATTGCTTTAAGACAGCTAAGAAGCTCAAAGATAAACAAAATTGAAACTTTGTCTGAAAACGAATTCTGTACAGAAATATTTTTTAAGTATTAATGAACATACATTTTAATAATAATCCCCATCTGGAAGTTATAACTTCATTTTCCCAAAAGAAAAATTACTTTTAAATGTTTCACATGTCAAAGGATGAGAAAACATCTTTCTGAAATAAATCAAGGCAATTAGTTATATCAGGTACATTTATTTGCAGGCTTCTTTACAAGACCTATAATCTGAATACTTGAAATATTTCCTATGAAGTAAGCCTACAGCCTCTTCCAAGACGCATAGGATTTTATAAAAGGAAATAAAAGGCACTAAACAACAGTTTTGCTGTAACCACTTGGGAAACCTGTTGCATGACCAACTTAATTCAGCTAAATGCTTGAAGTGCTGAACAATATTCCAAATACAAAGACAAAACAAAAGTACTAAAAAGTACATGTGTACAACTAGAAAAGATTTCTTTATTAGAAGATTTTGTGTTGTAAATTCATGTCTGTTCTATCTCCTGTTCTATTTTCCTGACTAAGTACAAATGGCTGGTTTTGAACTACGTTGCTTCTATTGGTACCATTTGATAAAAGCACATAACCATTAATTTAGTACAGTTTGTTACTGGTACTTATTTTAAAATGTAGGAATTACTGTGCCTTTTAAGGTTAATGTTTCCTTTACTCAGTCTGCAACAAGCAGGATCAGATGCTTCAGAGAAAGAGATTAAAAAATCTGAAAATTGACAAATCCAGAATAACGGTTCCAGACAGGAAGCTTCTCTAACATTATTCATAGTCTGTCACTTGGCAGAGGAGTTATAAATTTGGGGTGGGAGGAAATTTCTGCCTCAGTTTTGTCTTGCTTCTTTTCCTCCCCAATCATGCTGATTGGAGAAAAGCATATTCTGTTCTGAGATTAGCTCTTTTCCAAAAGGGAACATTTGTTGTGTTCTGCATTCCTGATCTGTGTTCTATCATCATGTTGTATTGAAACCCAGCGCTCAATGCTATGTGGAGTCTGTTATGCATGGTGCATCACTTTGAAGAAACACTAAACATATTTGCAATTAACAGAGTTAAAGTAATGCAGAGCCCTCCCACCAGCATGTCTGCATAGCCATGTGTATGCAAGTGCTTGCAGTACTTGTGATCAGCAGTTGGTTGTTTTCTTGATCAGGGTATGTGCAGGGAGGGAGGGAGTGCTACTGCTTTTTGGTTTTGACAAATATAATCATGGTCTAAAATAGGCTTGTACTAATGAAGGTAGTGTCACACTGAAGCAATTTTCCTGAACTGTCTTCTTCCAGTGAAAATGTAGCTAGCCAAAATGATCTATCACTTTTTAAAGGCTTGTCATGACTAGCTTATTTTTGAACCTCTGGAATACCAGTATTCTTGATCTAAATTTAATTTTTTATATAGTGATGAATTTTATCTTTCTTTGGTGCTTATTATTTGTTTTCTTTGAAAGGATGATTTTGAGGTGAAATCTGAGGAGCGCGCCAGTGTCATCCAACAACTTGAGCAAACTATTGAGGATCTGAGGACAAAAATTGCAGAACTAGAGAAACAGTTCCCTGCCACAGAGGTACAGACTGCTGGGAGGGAGCAGGAAAATGAGCACATACACGCAGGAGAACTCAGCAGTGTGACTCTTCAAAGGAATGAAGAGGAGACCACACCCAGGACTGTGTCACAGGCGAGATCTGTACAGACGTCACCAACAGAGGATTATTTAACACATAGAATGCCTTCCATCAGTGCACTGCCACAGCCACCCCCACCACCTCACTTAGAAGGGGGCAAAAGTGAAGGGTCATCTCAGAAATTGCCAGCTCTAGAACTACAGCCCACATTTTGTTCTGAAGTCTCCTTAATTCTGTCACCAAAATTAATCTCAGTGCCACTGGATGCAAGCCAATCAGTACAGAGTACATTGCAGTCACCTCTTCCAGGACCCAAAGTTGATTTGTCCCTTGCATTTGAAGGAGAGATTGAAACGCCAGTTTCCCACCAGCCTCTAAGTACTGTAGATATGACTTGTAGTGAACATCCCTCTTTGCCCCGAGAGCCCACATGTAGCATTCCCCAATCACTACCAGCAATCGAACAGGCTCCCTCCCTGACTGAAGCACATGGCCCTTCCTTTGTCACCCCCATGTCCATGGCAGGAGTACCACCCCCACCACCTCTGCCTGTCTCAGGACTCCCTCCTTCTACTGACTTAGCTGTGCCCCATTTGGACCACTCTGTCCCAGGTGTCATGATGACACACACCCCTTCTCCTCCACATTTACCAAGTGAGGAGATACCAATGCCTCCAGCTCCTCCTCTCCCATGTGCTGGATTCCCACCACCACCTCTACCACCACCTTTGCCTGGAGCAGGAGTCCCGTCTCCTCTGCCTGGCTGGGGTATCCCGCCTCCCCCTCCACCACCTTTACCTGGGGCTGGTGTCCCTCCCCCACCTCCTCCCCTGCCTGGCCTGGGAATGCCATCCCCAGCACCACCTCTGCCTGGAGCAGGAGTGCCACCACCTCCCCCACTTCTGCCTGGAGCAGGCATCCCTCCACCTCCTCCACCACCTCTGCCTGGTGCAGGC